>JAXGGA010006580.1:0-68909 GCA_038373865.1 Uloborus plumipes
GACTTGTTTAGGGAAACGCCTGGTCGTCTGGAGCAAGGCGACAAAAAAAAAAAAAAAAAAATCTATGGTTTTCAACAAACAAAAATTAATACAGAAAAAAAAGTTTGAAGTAAAAAAAAAAAAAAAAAAAACGTCGACGACTGTCGATCGGCGCTTTTCAGAGCGGCGCACCGGGCATTTGCCCGAATGCCCACATGGCCAGTCCGACCCTGCCAAAGGGGTCTTTTGCCTCTTTTTTTGGGGTAAATCAGTGTTCATTTCAATGCAAACTTCAGTGATATGATTTGCTGCCAACTTTGCGACATATCCCCAAACATAAATTTGGCTATTTTTTTTTAGAAAACTTGGGTTCAATTTGGCCCTATGGGCAGTATTTTGCGGAAAATCTACTGAATGATTCCAAAATCGGCAATATTTAGAAAATGAATCATTGTAAAACATTTTTTTGCACTGATTCGTGGTTTGAATTGTTATCTTCCTCACTCTAAGGCACTATTTTAACCCTTAAGGCATCTATTATAGAATTTATATGTAAAAGGAAGTAGTGTGGGGTTCACACCAGATTTTTTTTGTACAACAATTTACAGCACCATTTAGCTTATCTTAAGCTTCATTTTGACATTATAGCCAGTAATTTCCATCGAAGTTTTTCGTAATTAGTAAAAAATGATTTTTTTTTTAAATTCTGGAAGTAACTGTAGTGACAATGGACTAGCACAGAGCTTTTTTTCAAATGTTTACCAAGGGCAATGCCATAGCGAGATAAGATAAAAGTAACTTACTGTACAAAGGGAATGAAGTATTGTTTCTCTTCATCACTTTCCAATTTACCATTGAGTATGTCAGTTATGTCCATTGCTAGTGAAAAAAAAAATATATACTACTTCTAACAATAACAAAATACACAAGTATCAACCCTTTTCAGTACATATAGAATTACCAGCGACTCCAAAAGGCCTCCTTAAACCTTCTGATGATTTTCTTTGCATGTGGGTTGACCTCTTGTGGTCATGTTCTTTAAACTCCATCGCTCCTAGAATAAGGAACAGTTGTTTGATTTTTTATCGTCAGAATAAAAATTAGTGCCAACAATTTATTTTTATTAAATAAGCACAACATTTTATGCAAGCAAGGAAAGGCTGTGAATTGGAAAACTTTAAATCCAATGAAGAGTGGGAGAAGTCAAAAAATGCTGTTTTCTTCTTTTTTTGTGAATGAATGATGTGGGAAATAGGGTCACATAATACATAAATAACTAAAAGGAAGCAAATTTCATTTTCTGAAAATAATGACTCTTTGGTGACCAAGACTCAAAGGCATGAATTATTCAAAGCAAGTGCTAAGCAGGGGCGGCTCCTCACTATGGGCCAGGTGGGCCGGGCCCACCCAGAAAAATTGGAAGAAAAACTAATACATAATTAAAACATATCGTTTTGTATTTCTGTTCAAAAAACTAAAAAAAAAACCAAAAAATGTAGTGCACAAAACATATTTTAAACCTACAGTCCCCCCCCCCCCCCCCGCACATCGCTAACACAGCACAAGAAAGATTTCTAACTCCATCAATTTTAGCGCTTCGCACGGCTTTTAGAACGAACTTGAGGGCCGCTCTCAGTAGGCCCGCGGCCAACTCCGCTTTTAGCCAATCGCAGTGGCAGGATTAAGAAGAGCGGTTCTCTGATGACACCCCATTGTAACATTCGACCTGTGGGCCCATCTTCCCTGGCCCGGGATTTCCCTTTGTCCCTAACCAAAGCGGTGGAGAGGGAAGTGTCTCCTCACTGCGTACAGGAGCAGAATGTGAGGTCCTTGCGTTAGGGAGAAAACTCGCCTGTTCTCATTTCGCACTCTTCGTTTTTCTCTTTTCCTTTCTTTCTTTTTTTTTTTGAATGATTTTAATAACAAGTCCTTTTTTTTTTTTTTGTCTTTCTTTTTTATTTTCAACACCTATTACTAACAGGCATTGAGATTGCTAATTCCATTACCGCCCCCTCACCTATTTGTAATACAGGGCATGTATATTTTATTGGTTAATTTGCGTTTGGGAACAGAGATTCTTATTCTCAAAATTTTTGTGTGAAGACTTTATTTTTGACTTGCAGACCGTTTGCCATTTTCTTGGTATTAGTTTGAATTTAATCTCATAGTGTTGTAAGTATTGTATGAACTCTAGAAACTTTGTCATCCTTCCGGGTGTGACATTATAAATGCTTGGAGAATTAATAAGTATTCTTAAGCTCTAAATACTAAATTTATTTAGCCGAATCAATGATTACATTTATATCCAGGACCAAAGTCGTCCAAAGAGCGGCCAACACCCTCCCCTTAAAATATCGATGAAGTAGTTCTCCCCTCCCCTCTTTTTGATAATCATCCCTGCAACTAATATTATCACATTCATAGGGATTTTAATGTTCGAAAAAACACTTAGAGGTTGAATAAAAACTTTTGCTACTCTACAACTTTTCTTAAATCTTATTGACACGTAACATTAACCTTCTACTACAAATTCATTTAAAGCAGTAACCAGAAAAAACAAAACGTTGAAATTGAACGTTCATAAAAATATTGAGTGGATCAACGTCTACTGTATATAAAAACTATATTCAGCTTAAAATGTATAAATGAATAATACACTTATTCTTTAAATTATTATTATTTTACAAATTGCTTCATAATTCATAGAGGAAACACGTGGATATAAAATTTCGCAACATTTAACAACTATATTTTGCAATATATTTTTCTGAAGTTTTACAATATATGAAATATTAAATACTGTTTAAAAGCAATGTAGTTAAATTAAAAATTTCTATCAAAGTTTAATAACGATACCTAATGGTTCTGAAAAACTAGGCGTTCTACAAGATTTTTTATTTCTAACATATAGCATGTTACCATGACTATCAGTCAAATCACGTATCCGAAAAGAAATTAATTATCAGTTAATCAAATATTTCTGACAAACATAATCAAATTAGTCAGTTATCCGTGTTTTAATTTTAATGTTATTCGAATCGGTAAGTCAAGATCCAGATTATATTGTAAGAAAAATAAGTGTTTTAATATTGTTTTGTACATGTGTGTATTTCCTGAAAATAATTCAATTCAGCTCATCACTAGTTTGAGTATACGATCATACATTGGTAAGTGAGTGGAACCATAACTGTTCAAGCCAGTGTATTCCAATTTATTTAAAAGCATACACATACATTAAAATTGAAAGTTAATGTAAATATTATGGCTATAAAAGTAACATTTTTAAGTTGAAACACCGTTAGGATTTGTTTTTTCATGAACTGAAATTGCAACATTTGTATCCAAATTTTAAAAAAAATGTAAGCATACCTATATCGAGTCATTTACCTTATGAGTTCCTTAATTTGATGATAGAGGCTTTCAAAAACACATGGTGCAGGTTGTCGACATTTTTAGGGGGTGAGAGGGTGTGTTTTAGGCAGAAATGTTCGTTTTCTTTTTGAGTGCAGTCCCGTAATGTTTGAGTAATGGCACCGACTTGTGGCATAACACTTTTAATGTGATGAATATTTTCACTGTCCGAAAATGGCAAAATTCTGAGAGCTAGCTTTGAGAAACATTAGTGATGTATAGGAAGTATGTCGTCTGTGAAAAATATTGTTATTATCATTACATTGATGGCTTAAGGCTGGTATAACATTTAAAATATAAAACCTATGTATCAAATCAAATGAGATAATTTTGCAATACAAATTTGTATTAATAGAATTAAATATTATTTTATGTCGCTCAGCATTAGTTTAATAGTTGTTTATTCCTTCATTTTTTTTTTTGTAAGCATTACTGGGGGAACATATAATTGCGGGCCCACCCACTAAATTAAGGCACGAGCCGCCACTGGTGCTAAGTTGCCCATGAGTAGCAACATTCCTGTCACATACTTTCAATTCATAAAATAACACAACTAAAAGAGAGAAAAAGGTAAGTTTTGTACCAGTGTGAACATTTTTACCTTTCAGAGGGAAAAAAGAATAATAATAACAATCATAACAGTAATAAAACTTTTGATATTTTATACTTTCAAAAAGCTTTTAATTAAATAAAATACAACTAATCACTTTATTAACATCAATAAATATATACTTACTAGCTGACCCGGCGAACTCTGTTCCGCCTTAAAGGCAATAAATAAGAAAATTTTTGAATTTATTAAGTTTTTTATTATTAGAAAATACAAAAAAAAATTAAGTACCTACATTAATCATTCATCATTGTTTCTGTATTTTAGTACATAGGTTGCTCTTCACTAAAGTACATTCTGATGCACAACATTTATTGTTTTATTATCAGGCGCAAAAAAGAAACAACGCAGATGGTCTTCCGATCCGTAAACATGCCACATATAATTGACCATGGGAAAAACAGTGATGTTCTAGATTCAAACCACAAACTTTTAAGGATTGGCCTTGTGATTTGTTAAAGGTCATGACAAATGCAAGACGGATCGGAATTTGAAGTCTTTTAAATTCAAACGGCATATCGGTTGGGATCATCGGGATCCTAGGAATGAGCAATCGTTTCTAACAGCTTATCACATATAATTTTAAAGGAAATAACGCGTTTGTTCATAATTTACTTCACAAAAAAGTCAAATAACACTCAACGCACAGCTAACTTACAAACTGTTTGCTGCGCACCGGAAGCTGCCAGAACGTGTGATTTATGTCGCTCAGCAATGGAGGTGTCAAAACATGCTTAGTAAAAAGGCTTAGACAATTAGACAGTTTTTCTATTTATGTAACTGACACACATAAATTATAGCCTATGTCCGTCTCCTGACTCTAAGCTACCTACCCACCAATTTTTAGCCATATCGGTACAGCCGTTCTTGAGTTATAAGTAGTGTAACTAACACGACTTTCTTTTATATATATAGAAGATGGAATAGTAGTGCGAAGAACAACCTCTTTAACTGCAGTGCAGGAGCTATCTCATCAAGCGCTTTCTACCTCTCAGCCTAAGAGGCGTAAAAACTCTTCAGTGACAATCGTTTCTGACAGATTATCTCATATAATTTTAACGGAAATAACGCGTTTGTTTCTTATTTACTTCACAAAAAAGTCAAATAACACTCAACGCACCGCTAACTTACAACCTGTTTGCTGCGCACTGGAAGCTGCCAGAACGTGTGCTTTATGTCGCTCAGCCATGGAGGTGTCAAAAAAGGCTTAGTAAAAAGGCTTAGTCAATAAGACAGTTTTTCTATTTATGTAACTGACACACATAAATTATAGCCTATGTCCGTCTCCTGGCTCTAAGCTACCTACCCACCAATTTTTAGCCATATCGGTGCAGCCGTTCTTGAGTTATAAGTAGTGTAACTAACACGACTTTCTTTTATATATATAGATGAAGGAAAGCTTAAGTTTGTATTTCAAAAAAGCAATGATTTTTCTGAGTTTAATTAAATAATGCATTTTTTGCATTACAGAAAGACTTGTTGATTTTCCTCTCTTTTTTTTCTCTTCTCTTTTTTAAAGCACTTAAGCAAAATATATGTGTAACATATATATTAAGATCTTGTAATCATTTGTTGATTTTATTAATTTCTTAAATAATTTCTAATGTGTACAGCTTATTCTTGGAAAAATTATTTTTCAGCCACATTTCTTAGAAAAAAAAACAATTTTCTTGATGAGTTCATGTAACACTTTGTTCACTCGCTTCTAATTATTACCTTTTCCCAACTATACTAAGGTATTTAGCATGTTTCTATGATTCTGAAAACAGAAACAAAAAACTGCATAGACAATCCAACAGCTACTTCAGATACTTTTTTTAAAAGTTAGTTTAGAAAACCTAAAAATATAAAGCAATCAAACAGCTATTTTATTGGGGGGAAAAGTCTGAAAGTTTGCTGATACTCTTTTATGCACAGGTCTACTAATACCGCTAGATGACAACATTTATTACCCGACGACCTTCCTTTACAACCAACTTTCCACAGAAGCCAATGTTTTAAAGAGGTTTCACTGTACATATGTAATATAATATTATGTGTAATATAATATTGTGCGTAATTAAACAAATAGAATGCTACATCGTACCAATTCTGATAATCTGGCATGTGAGATACATTTTCTCTCTGACAAGATCTTTACTTCCCAAATCCTGAAAACAGACACAAGGAGATATCTTAAGAAACTTAAAAGTACGAAACTTAATAGTAAGAACCAAATTTTAAAAATATATATTGTTACCATTAAATTTATGAAATATATTAACAAAAATGCTTAAGTACTTAAAACACATTGACCATGATAGATTATAAAAATAAAATTTTATAAAAAAAAGTAAAACCAACTTCAAAAACGCAGCTGAAAATTGCTCTAAAAAGTAAAAAATAAATTTATTCTCTGAACACCATCGATACTACTTTTAAACATGAGTTTTGGAGTTGGTGCCGAAACAGTTAATAAAATCATTCGTACCCATTGATTGTACCATTTGATTGATTTTTCTTCTCAAACAACACTTGAAATTGATTATGAAACATTTATGGTTGTTTTTATTATGAAACATGTAACCGAAGAATGGGCATGAATGATTTTATTAACTGTTTCGGCACTGACTTCAAAACTCATGTTTAAAAGTAGTATCGATGGTGTTCAAAGAATAAATTTATTTTTTACTTTTTAGAGCAATTTTCAGCTGCATTTTTGAAGTTGGTTTTACTTTTTTTATAAAATTTTATTTTTATTTCATTCTTTTCAGTGTAAATGTATACCCGGAAGAGTGTCATGTTGCCATCATGATGCTTCATCTCACTTTATTAACGCATCCAAAATTTTAAACGATTGCCACTAAAAAATTGTGTTAATTTCCGGGACTTAATTAAAGCATGTTTAAAATACAAGTTATCAGCCGATTATACGGATAAAACTGGCCAACAGGTTAATCTGCAAAGTAGCCATTTACTGCAGATTCATTATTAGTGCATCACTAAATTTAACCTTTAAAAGTTAAGGTGATGGGACCTGATAGGAGCCTGGAAATATATTTTTTTAAAAATTGGGGAAATCAGGACTAAATATTTTCTATCAGTAAAACTGTGGTTTTCATGTAGCATAATCGTATGACGTAGACGATGCATTTTTTTTCTAGAGCTTGAAAATCCACCGACTCGCTCGAGGATCGAACTGATGCTCTTGCCAATGAGAGCCCAGCGTCTTTACCGTAAAGCCACTCTATTGGCGAGCGACATAGCAAAGAGTATGCGCATGAACGGAATTCTGAAGATTTCCCTCAATTTCTTCAGGATTCCGTTCTCAAACATCGCATCATGGGACCACGGGACTAACAGGAAGGTGTACCCTTTCAAAAAAAAAAAAAAAAATATCCAAATTGGACTATTCAGTAAAAAGTTATGCGTGGTCATACATAAAAAAAAATATATATATATATACCGGTCGACTAGAGAACCTCCTCCGTGTTTTCGTCGGTTAAAAAGTTCATTAAATTTAGCACATTCTTAAATTCAAATAGAGGAACTAAAATATACAAAACTTACTGTAAATAGAACTCTTAGATTATTTAATTGATCCAGGTCTTTAGCCAATCCTTCTTTACTCCATTTAAGTAAATAATTTTCACTAGAAAATTATGAAAAACAATGAAACACAATTTCATATGCATAAAAGGAGCCATTTAACATTTTATCACATATTTTTTCAAATATTTTACTAAGACATAAATAAATTATGCACTACTGCTTCTCCTGGGCTGTAAACTCAATATCAAAATTTCTGGAAAATATTTGTCATTACAGAATCAAAACTGTCTGCAAACACATTCATTTAATGGGTAAAATATGACTTTGAATAAGTCACTCTTCATAGTTGCTGTGTGACTGTGTTCGGAAAAAAGTACTTAGAGTAACTGAAATTATTTATTGGGATCTACTGAGAACAACACAGAAACAAAGTACAATTTTAACATAAACTTTAAAGACTAGTGGGTACATAAGATGCACTGTTCGGCTCCAGGAGCCATCAATGTGCGTCTGTTCTGTTAGCCGGTGCTCCCTTGTCTAGTGGCGCTATCCGTTCTAATTGAGTCTGCTACAGCTGAGTTTGACAGTTTTTCTTTCACTAGTGAATATTCTTTATGATTAAAAGCAATGCTCTATTGAAACCCTAAAATATATTTTTTAAAACAATACTTTCTTTTTTCAAGAACATTTTACAAGGGCACATTTTCCATACCAGAATGAAAACTCCAGAAAGCATTCTGGAAAACAATGTTTATTTTCTGAAACACAAATTGAAAAACTGCTTTGGTCTTTTTCTAAAAAGCAATTTAGAAAACTTAACTTTTTAAAAAATATAGTTCTTTAACTATATTTTTAAAACTAACCCTTTCTTTTTAGAACAGTTTGGAAACACTTTCTCTTTTCTAAAGAGCATTAGGAAAGACAATGCTTGATTTGTTCCTTCAAAGAACATTATTGAAAACAGTACTTTCTTTTTTGAATCAATAAATATTAATTTTACCACAGTCTTTATTATTGTAATCTTAAAAGAATATTTCATTATTTGAGTTTCTACTGCCAAAAGTAAGGAATACATTCTAAGTGAAATTTAAAAGAACTAGTTTGATTTATTTTAAAAAGCAACCAGATTTCTTATTTTGAAGAAAAAAAAAATCCTTTTATTTCTAACATTGACTAAAAGGTCACTTTCTATAAATAGCTGAACTACAATTACATAAAATGAAATACGCCAAAGAATAGATCTTCTGTTCCTATAAATGTAATGATTTTCAGTTTCATTAAACAAAAGTACACAACTTTATGGTTAGAAAACACAGCACAAGTTGCAAACATATTTATTCTACTACATAGTAGACCCTCACAAATGCAGATCACAAAACTCTGGAAAGATAATTGGGATTATATATACTTTTAAAATAAAAAACCAGTAAAGCCCATGTGATTATTCCTCATTTCATGAATGACATGTACTTTGTACCTTTGGCACTCCATGTTTCCATAAAGGTGTTGTTTATGATTCAATCGTCTATTTCGTTTAGTCCAGGGGTTTCCAAAGTGGTCCACAGAGACCCCAGGGGTCCCCCATAATTTGAAAGGAGTCCACTCCATATAAACGAAAGAAAAATTTGGGGTCCACGAGATACAAATAGGGGTCCACGAGCCAGGATCATTAGCAAAAAATCTGAGTAACAGCCTGCATCAATTGCTACAATTTGTAACAAATGCAATAAACAAAATTCGTAATAACACTTAACACTGTACATTACTTGCGCAGTTGTGTGAAGCAAATGATGAGAACTTCAATAAATTACTTTTTAGCCTACTTTCCCGTTAAAAATAAAAGATAGATGAGAAAAGCATTAAAAGTGGCTTAATGCATCTTAAAAATATTGCCAAGTCCAAAAAAAAGTCAAACAGAAATAAAATAGGAAAATAAATATTGAAAAATTAAAAATTAGAAAGTAGGGTATTGGGATGGGGAATTTGTGTGTCGGTCTGCCTGTCCTCCCCTAATAACTTTTGAATGAACATTCCGATTTGAACAAAAGTTTTTTTGTTGAAAAGATCTTGGCGAGTACAGTTCATTCCCATATTTTATTTTTCGATTTGAACAATGTTTTGTTCAACTTTGAACCGTTCAAACAACCTGTCCCGCGATGCTAACTTTTTAGTGAACAGTCCGATTTGAATAAACTTTTTTTTGTTGGAAAGATCTTATCAAGAATACTTCATTCCTGTACTTACATTTCCGATTTGAACAATTTTTTGTTCAACATTGAACCATTCAAACAAACTATCACCCCTAATTTGGAATGAACAGTCCGATTTAAAGAAACTTTTTTCTTGTTCGAAGGATCTCGGCAAGGATACTTCATTACCGTATTTAAATTTTTAATTTGAACATTTTTTCGCTCAACATTGAACCATTCAAGCAACCTTTCCCCACCTAATAACTTTTAAGTGAACCGTCCGAATTGAATAAACTTTTTTTTTTTCGAAAGATCTCAGAGAGGCGCATTCCCATATTTCGTTTTTTGATTGGAACCATTTTTCGTTCAATGTTGAACCGTTCAGAAAAAAACTTAACGTTTTTGCTTACGGGGAAATTTAAGTTGAATGCTGATCCTGAACTCAAAGGCGGATTTCCTTCAAACTAACTTTGTATGAAAATGGTTGGATAAATAATGTATGTAAAGTACTTTTCTGAATAATCTTATGTGAGGACTCTGATTCCGACTCCCGGAAATGCAGACTCAGAAAAAAAATGACTGACTGCGCAGACGATTTTTTGTTATCGATTTTTTGTTATTTATTTGTTCTATTTTATTTATTTATTATTGTTATTTTTTTGGCAGACGATTTTTTTTTTGTAACAAAATATTTTCATTCACGAGAGCATTTTATTCTTTATTTATATTTAACAACAGGTAACAGATTAAAAATGAAATTCGAGACATTTATTAACGGACGAGTTTTTCTTTCTTTGATAAAATATGTTTTGATGTTCTTTGTACTTTTAATTATTATTATTTATTTTTTTGAAAACGATTGAGGAATTTTTCTACGGAAGAACTATAACAGTTACATTCTTTAAAGGTGCGACAAAATTTTACTGATTCGTTTATTTACTTTTTACGTGTATATTTCATCTGATGAGAGGGGTACATTTTGCTTTTAGAAATCAGCTGTAAGTGCTAAAAAGGTGTATTGACATAATTTTCAGTCTCAGATAATCAAGAGAATATTGATCAGATGCTAGAATGCCGATGTCAATGTACGGGAAAGTAGGCTTGTTTAGTTCTTGACAGAACTTCTTGTTCACATTGAAGTATACCATTTACACTTCAAAGTACACTGGATGTTAAAAAGATTATGCTTGACAGGGTTATTATTATTATTATTTAAAAAACTTTTTGACACTGATGTCTTAGTGGACTATCAATAGTTTTGATGACTTTGAAAAATCGATATTTTACAGAAAGAGTTGATTGGAACAAGCACTAAGGAAAAACTTAAGGTAGAGTTTGGGAAAGGGTATAATTATTTCTGTCTCCAGAAAGACATATCTATAACTTATCCAGCCTTTAGAATATCACAAGAAAATTTCTGTAGGCTTTTACATCTCCATACCTAGTGCAAACAAATTTCAGTTTAATCACAAAGTTTCTTTAAAAAATAAGAGCCAGACTGGCAGTCCCTGATCGGAGAGATTCAAAGTTTTGTCTCACAAATCTAAAGTCAAATACTAAAAATTTGCTGTCCATACACCGAATTCACTGCTCCCACTTAAGTCTTTCTTTTCAGTGTATATCTCTTCTATGTAGGAAGATGTGTACTCGGTTTAAGTTTTGTGCCATTATTATTATGAAAGTATGAATAAAAATGTTACGTTTTTCTCTTTATCTGTTTTCCTTTAATTTTTTTCTCTGCAGTAAATCTGCCAAACTGAATTTTTAGAAAGTTTTCAAGCATTCAAGAAGATTTTGATTGCTTAAAAAATCAATATTAAAAGAGCTCTGATACTGTTGGGTAAATTTCTGATTAATCTTGTTATATTATGCTCTTGTTTCAATTCAAACTTCGTGCTAATCTTTCGCCTTTTACTAAAGATCTTGTTATATTTACACCTATCTTCTTTCATCTGGATGTTTTGGAACACCTATAATAGAACTTGACCATATAATTCGTAGTTTAAGAATGCTTCAGTTCTATTATTTCTGTGCCTCACTAGTTTTGGATGGACCCTTAAGAAGGGGGTCCACGAGAAACTGGAAAACTCAGCAAGGGGTCCACGAACCAAAAAAGTTTGGGAACCCCTGGTTTAGTCCATGTTTATGAGTCTACTGTTTGCCATTTCTGTTGTGCCGCTGGAATTTTTTCCAATTTATATTTAAAAAAAAAAAAAGCTGTTAAAATTTCTAACGTTGTAAAAAAAATATATACATAAATCTTCTTACCTAATACATCTTCCCTCTTTGGCATCATATAATGCCATTAAAAGCTCAGCATCTTCCCCTATGCGACACACAAAATTTTTCACTGTTACATAAAAGCTATGAACGTAGCACGATGAAGTTTTCTGACTTCTGTTGTCTTCTACGTTCTGAAATATAACAGAAAAAAATATCATCCATTACAGAAGTGAATTTTATTAAAATCTCCATTAAATATGTATTGAGATGAAAAATAAATTTTTAACTTACATAAAACAAACAAATGCTTTTTTATATTAATTGAAAAGAATTCATGGAATTTCAGATAAAAACATAGCTAGATAGCCAGCTTTATGAATTAGAAACATATGGAAAGTTATCTTTATGGTTATTAAATATCCCTAGAATCTTCTAAAATGAATGAAATAATTAGAGTGGAAAAGAGAATTAATAGAGTATGAAATATGCTTTTACATAAGGATCATTCTAAATGAAATCAAATCATTGGTATGAACCTTGATACTTCTAGTTTCAATGATTTTCAGTTAATAGTTTGTATTCAAGGAAAATAACAAAACAGTTAAAATTATGCCAAGTTTAGCTAAGCTGCCCCCTCCCCCTTCCTTCCATTTTCCTCAAAAAAATCACAAGTTGGCACTAGTGGACATTGATTCTTGAAAAAAAAAATATAGCCAACTTTTGCTTTAAAGTAAAACAAATATAATAAAGCAATTTTATAAAAATATTCTTAAACTAAAAAAATAAATTAACCAAAGTACCTTACTTTATGTTTTTTTCCCTTTCTTTCTCAACACAAACTGAAGAAAAATACTTAAAAATCATTCACATAATTTTCAAAAACATAAAGATATTTTTAATGAAACTATTTTCTTTTGTAAATTGGAACCTGAGTGAACTAAAAACACTAGAACTTACAATTTGAGAATAATATTAATAATAAATAGAAAATTCGAAGATGCAAAAACTAGGCAATAAAGGATGAAATGCTTCCTCAGGTTCAACCCAGGTATGAAAAAGAAGCTCTTGCTGAACTTTTTTTTATTCTTTCTAACCTAGTGATTTCTTGTCTGAACTCTGAACAATCAGTTTGGTATGTCTTCAACACAACCCTTTTCAAAAAGTTCTTGATCTATGCATAAAACAGGAATACGCACAAGCCCTGATTTCAAATCAGAACATGAAATTTGGTATATGGAAGAGCTGAATATAAATCTAATGCCTAATCTGAAACAAGCAGCTAAATAATGGCTTCATGCTAGAGGTAGAGAGCTGATGGAGATGTCAAACGAATAACAAAACACAAAGAAAAAGTTTACAGGATGGATTTTTAATAATTCAAACGAAATGTCACTACAAATTTTACAACTTACCGTATTTGCCATCACCTTAATTCTTTGAGTGGCAGCTTCATGAGCACGGTACAAATCGATTGAACTCGTAACATCAGGATTTAAAATGTTCCCATGTTCATCTCTGACAACTAGATCTAGCCCCAAGAGCCTGAAATAATCAATTAAGACTATATCAGTTTAAAAAAAAAATAATAAATCAAAAACTTGTTTAGTTCGTAAAATAAAATATCGGGCAGTAAGTAATTACGTTTGCACTGAGAGCACATGAGAAAAACCAATAAAGTTACAAAATAAATTTGCAATGAAAATAGCAAACATTTCAGCACTACAGTGAATTCGTAAAAACGGTTAAAACCTTAAACTGAGTTATGAGCGAAATGAGACAATGTAAATAAAAGCCGAGTTTTATGAGCTTAGAGATTCTACATTCGACATTTTTTTTGTGCAATGTCTTCCACTGGAAGAAAATTTTAATTACTTTTTTCTTTACCAAAAAAAAAAAAAAAAACATCTTTAACAAAAAGTATGGTTTTGAGTTTGTTGTAACACAAATTTTCAGGATTTTAAGAGAATGTCTTAAAGTCCACTAATTTTTCAATATAACAGTTTATGCCACAATTGTTTAAATTCGAGAACCATTTTATATTTTTAATTTAATACTTACATTTTAAAAAGATTTTATATCCTTCGTAAGTTTCAAAATTATTAATATGTGTCCAAAGTATTTAGAGAAATAGCTCAATAATAAAAAAATCCCTAAAATGTGAAGTCTATAAAATTATGTTTGATATCCGATTTTTTAAACTTAGAATGCAAAAATATAGAAGTTATAAGTGCTATATGCCTAAGAAGGCTCTACAATATTGGCAAAGAAAAAAATTGTAACTGTACTAACTCAATAAATAGAAAGCAATAAAAATATCTAAGTACTTTTATTAAAGTTAATAATTTCTCCATTTTCCAGAGTATCTACCCCAAAATTTTTGCAAATAGAAAAAGGACTAAGTGACTACGGTGTAACCATTGAATAGACCGAGGCCTAGGTACCCATAGCTTAGGGGCCACCAAATGGCTAGAATTACTGCAGTCTATGGCAGGGTTTAAGCCGAGTTTCAAAGTATTTTAGCAAAAAAGCTAAAATTGGAGAAGAAGCTTTAGCAAAATACTAACAGTTAATAAATAGTAAATCTGTTTATTATCTTTCTAACCTAGTCTATATATACTTCATCTCCTGTTGAAAGCAAAATTCAGCTTTTACATCTTGAAAAAAATAAGTGCATAGTAGGTAATATTTCTTTTTTTTTTTTTACTTTAAAGTAAAAAATTTAGACTTGTAATTCATATTAAAAGAGCACAAGTTTTTCTTTTTTTAAATCGTTAATAATGCATTTATTGGGGGATTTTATGCGCATTAAGACAATAAATTGTTGAATTTTATAGCATTTTATACATGTTGGCTACGATTTGAAATAAGATTAAATTAGATATAACCACATGCTTGCTTCCTCTCTCAGATCGCTCATTGTTTCTTGTTTTTATTATATTGGAGCAAAAAAGTGAAAATGGCCTAGCTTCATTTTCGCAATTTAGGTAGTATTTTCGCATTTGGCGAAAAATGCGACCGTGGCGAAAACCCTGGTCTATGACTAATAGTGTAAGTCAAAGGTTAAAATTGTAAAATTTGAATACAGGGGGCCCCAAAAAAAATATTTGGGGCCCCCAAGTATCTCCGGAGTATCTTAATCCTCCGGAGTATTTTAATCGGGATCAGCAAATGACGTTACTGCTTCCAAAGCAAAGCTGAATGTTGAAGGCAAATAATAAATTTGATTTATGAAATTCCAGACAGTTATCTTCCAAGTGTCCAAAACATAGATGTTGAAAGATCGTTTACAAGTTCTGTACAAGATTTTGTAGCCATTGACATAAATAAGGGATTTTTAATACTTAAACTAAACTTACAACAATAATTACAAACTAACTACTAACAAATAGTACTTACAAATAAATAACAAGATGCTGTAAGATTCTAAATTTACTTGAAAGGGTTATAAAATATAAATTGTTATGAATACAGTCAAACTTTATAGTACCTGATAAACAAACCCAGATAATATAGACGAACTCGCGAACGCCGTTCGCAGAAAACTTTCAAAGTTTGCAGAAAATTTTTGCATTTTGTTAAAAAAGTTATAAATTTAAGAAGTTTTCTATCTGAAATATGTCTTGATTTTGTTCATTGTGGGGCAGTAGCTTGTTACATACGAAACTGACACATTCATTAATCATGACGGATTGACAACCAACCTCATGGTAGAACCTGCACTTCATACAACTTGATATTTTTGTTGTTGGTAGCACTTTAGGATTCAGAAGCCCACTTTTTTTTGCAGAAAATTTTAAAGAAATTATTTAAGTTTGCAGACAGTTTTACATTTTATCTAAGTCTGCTAATAAATAATTTAAGGTAAACTAAAGTTTTCTTTACAGGTGTTCTCACACACAAGTTACACATTAAAATAAAATCTGAGACCAAATAAAAACAGGAAAATATTTTAAAAGATTAGAAATAATGAAGAAGAAATGATTCCACTTACGCATTCCCCATGTCAATTTTTGCAGTAGCTTTTTGCTTTAACTCTTTCAGTTCATCCTTAGAGAGAAAACAAGACACAAAGATATATTTTATACCTGAAATATCATGATCCATGTATGCCTATCTGCTAATCATACTTAAACTGTATCTTACCACAGGCAACGTTCCAGACATAATTTTCCGTCGCCAATCGATGAGCTCGAACATCATATTACGAATCACCTCGAAATGATTGTCACGTACCTGAAAGGGGACAAAAAGGGAAATGAATTTTACCACTGTAAGAAAAATACATTTTAGCTTGTCAAATTAAGCACTATAAGGCAACTATATTTTTATTAAAAAATTATCTAACTTACAACATAAAGTTGTTTCCATATTGCGCCCCATTCACGAATAACAGAGGTTATCTCTTGGACAATGGGTGATTCACGAGGAATGATGGCTTCTTGTGGTCTGAAAACATTAACATAAAGCATGAATTGCAATTAAGCTACAAAAAAAAAAAAAAATGTTCAAAACCTTATTTAATCTGAACACATTTTAAAATTGTTTTATTTTCCTGATATTCATAAGCAATGTTAGAAATAAGCTATTATTAGTCATATTTTGTGACCAAAAGCTTAATTTGACACCAGAAGAATCAAATTTGACACTAAAATATTGTATCATATCGAAACTCTTCTTTCCTGACTCATAGTGATTAAGACCGCTGAGTGACCCGAGAATAAATTTATAAAATTAACTTTAAAATGCAACCAGCATTTTCTTTAAAAATCACTTTTATGTAGTTTACAGATTTTTTTAAGCATGCTACCAACAGGGTTCAGTATTTCAATTTAAAATAGCTTTTAATACAATGAATACATATGTGCTTGATTCATTAAAAATGACACCTAAGTTGCTCATTTTGACGACTAGAAACTTATACTAATATTATTGCGAAAACAAGTTGATTACTCTCAAAGACATCTTAATTTTCATTGAGAATAAAAAAACAAACAAACAAACGACTTAAAGGGGGATCCTGCTTTAGAAGACTCAAAAATCAATTTTGGGAGAATTTTTTCAGGATTAAAAAAAGGCAAGTCTAGCACACTTTTTAGTTTCTTTTACTACATGTCTGAACATGGGGGGAAAAAAATTTCAGAGAAAAATATTCACAAGTAACTAATTTTTATGCTCATTCATGCAACTGCTGCTTTCAACTGGCGAGACAGATGGAGCTCCCCATTTTCATCTGAAACAATAAACAAAAAAAAAAAAACACCATTTTAATTTTCATACATTTTTCTTCTATGAGCTAAAAATAACTAAAAAAAAAATAGGAAATTTGAATTTTTTTCTCAGGTTTGGAAAAAAAAAATGCTTTCTGTTTGAAAAAAAAAAAAAAACTTGAACTTTCTAAAAGAATTGTTAAGAATTGTTTTTTTTTTTTTTTTTTTTTTTTTTTTTTTTTTTTTTTTTTTTGAGAATGCTTTTAGTTCAAATAGAAGAAAAATGCAGGAAAATTAAAATGGAGTGTGGTTTTTTTTGTTTCAGATGAAAATAACGAGCTCCACTTGTCCCGCAGAGAAAAAATAGCATTATGAAAATAGCACAAATGAGCATTAAAATCCGTTACATGGGAAGATTTCTCTGAATTTTCCCCCCTCATGTTCAGATATGTAATAAAATAATCCAGAATATTCGCTAGACTAGTTTTTTTCTTTTAATACTAAAAAAATTCCCCCAAAAATTGATTTTTTTTTTTTTTTTTTTTGTTTTGAGTTGTCTAAAGCAAGATCTTCCCTTAACAGTTTTATAGAAGTAGACTGATTTGGCAATTATGATTTTGAAAAAAAGTAAAAGGTTCTTACCCAGTTTTATCAATAATAGATTCCTTAACTGAGACATATGACTTCGGAAATACTCCCCAAGAGCTCCTGTTCCTTGTAGAGCAACCATAAAACCATTCTGAAGAAAATAAAAATGCACTCAAGAATTAAAAATCGGAGAAAGAATGTACTCATTCTTGAAGTATGCATTAAAAGACATTAAGGACTAAAATAAAAACAATTGCCACTGTATAGTAGAAACTCGCTACATGCCTGTCATTTAACATTTTCCAGTTAGTCAAAGGGCGCAAATTTAATGCAAATTTCATTGAAAAACAACAAACACCCACTTACATTGATTCCTCAAAGCGAGGTGGGATGGCAATTGCGCCACTCCCCCTCATGATAATTCATAAATTAAAGGAAATGACATTTGCATCTGTTTCATAACAGGACTGCGGAAAATGGAAATTAGTTTTTTTACCAATTAAAAATTTTGGGATAAAAACACAATACAGTACATTGTTAAATGGCCTGAACCTGTTGACTGCTGAGCTACGAAAAATTCACTAGTTGAGTTGAACACAGTGCACCTGTCAGCCTGTTTTGCTCCACAGAAGACAAATATAAATATTAATTTTAATATCAGCATACGACCTTAAGACCATGCTATATATTGCATTAGAGTGTATCCACTTTCAATGCTTTAATGAAACTGTTAGCTTTATGCGAAACATGGATGGCATCATACATCACGTTTTATTGGTGTACTTCCTAATTTAGCATATTCAAGTCTACATCTTGGCATAATGTCAACAAGTTTTTTGAACAACTTTTTTCCAATACCAAAAGGTTATTATACTCGTATACTTAAAAATAGCCGTATCAATTTCAGAAATTTTGTACTGTTGTCTTTTGAACCGTACAAAAGACAACAGTTCCACTCTTTTTTTTTTATACAATTCTGTTAAGTCATTTCATGCTTAAATCTCATTAGTTTTTCAACAGGAAAGACGACTAATTGTTTTATGTGATTAAAATGAGAAAAAAAAAACATAAATTAGGTGTTAATTACCAAGAAAAAGTTGTGCTTTTTTTGTTGACTTTTCAATAGAATAATTGTTTACGCACAAAACAATGTCAATCGTTTTCATTTAACCATTGTTGCTAAAGCTTAGTGGGAAAAACTGTGCATAGCGCCATTTCTATGACAACAATAAGGGAAAAGTATGGAGAGTGGGAAATTAATTTGCTGAAAGATGCCAGCTCTCGTTCGTTACACAGGGTTTTATTGTCTGTCATAACAAACAAAACAAAATAATTGTCCCAATAATTTTTTTTTATGCAATGGAACTGAATGGGTCGGTAGGACTCCAAACATTTTCACCTTCTAAGTTTTGGACCACCCTATTATCAAGAGACAAACACATGAATTGATCAATTTATCACTTTTTGATTTATCATCACTTTTGAAATTAGAAAAGTGGAGTGGAAAAGTTTAATGCGATTTTAAAAGTACAATGAATTTTCTGTCTGTGAGAAGTGGGTACATTTTTCACACCATAAATTTTTCCAATCAACAGGTAACCAGGACACACCTGTATTCAATAATCACTTCAATAAATAACTTACTAAAGTAACTAAGTATTTGTAAGGACTATTGAAAACTAAAGGTCTCGAACATTTCTGGACGCAACACTCTCAAGTGTTTACATAATTCTTGAAAGAAAAAGTTTATTTATAATTATGGAGGGCAATTGTAACAACTAAACTAACAACGTACCTTCATTTTCCTGTTGTATGTATACAGTTTCACCAACTGTAAGATGCAATCTGTGCATTCCATCTTGTTTAAAATTACAAACCGCTGAAAGGAAAATAGAAGAATTTAATAGAAATGCTAGAATAAGATAACCATGTGAGTAAATGAGTCAAATATTTGTTTAACTTTGCAAACTTTTTCTTACCAACGCCGTATCTTGTTCTGTCTTTGACATAAGTCCATTTAGTCATGTCGAAATGATGCTTTTTAAATCAACATATTTAAAACACAAAGAGATAAAATTAAATAAAAAATATTAGCATTTAACTTTCTACTGTCTCAAAATTTCATTTGTAAATAAATATTTTTTCTCACGGAGCCACGGTTGCCATTCGTCGGAAAAGAAAAAAAAGTTTAAATTTTGATTTCCGTTTGAAACAGGATGTTGAGCCTACGAATGGCAGCAGTACATTTATTTAGTGCTTTTCGCATAGCAACGGAGCATGGCAACCGTTCCTGGTGGACAAGCAACTCCATGTTTGCCGTATGTGTAGTATGGTATTGCGAGTGCGCAGTTGTTTTTTAGCCTTTTTTAAAGTGTTAAATGTATTCTGAGGCTTGTGAAAGCCTTCACAACAAAGCAAACAGAAGATACATTAATAAAATCAAGATTATTAACATTTAGGATCCCTATTTATTAAGTAAAAATGAATTTTAAACTGATATGCGTTTAAATTGCAGTACAAATACAAAGAAAGAAAAAAAAAGGATCCATAGCTCCCCAGTTTATGAATGTTTAATGCATTAAGAACAATCAAATCCTATCAAAACAAGCATATTATCAGCAGTATCTAGTTTTATCGAATATTCAAACGACATTCCCAATAAAATAAGAAACGAATGTAAAACTTGTACATGTTTTGCCACTTGCTTCGTTAGCATATTTATTTTACAGAATTTCGCTTTTGTTCTGCATTTTTAATGTCGGTGGTCATTTTTCAAAACAGATATTTTTCTTAAGTACTGAGCTATTTTTTGTATCATATGGAACCTGACAGCAATTAAATATAATCAACACGTGCAGGAGGGTTTAACTCTTCAAGCTTCTCTACATCTGAATTTATATAATACCGAATATATATGTATATTTTAGAAGAAAGATGGTGGAAAAATGAAAAAAAAAAGCGAACAGTTCCCGATGGCTACTCTTTTTAATTGACTAGAGTTTCTTCTAGCTTTAGATTAGAATAGCTTTCAGGACTCCCTTAAAAGAAGACAATGGTGGTATAAATATGCATTCAGGTAAGCTGCTGTACATTTATTTACATTCGATATGGTAAGCTCTTGCTCATCGTTTAAGTTTTCTTTTTATATGTGTAGTTAATTGCTCTGTAATGATTAAATTTATTTCGAAACTAATTTTCCATACACTTTTCTTGTCCCTCCCTTAAGGCTTCTCTTCACACAGAGTCTGAAAGCTTCAGATCCAATGTTAACCTACGGGAAAAATTGACTAAAGGTTTTACAACTTCCTTTTAAGTTTTTGACTCCGATTTTTTTTTCGAGTATTTTTCAAGCCTATTTCCGAGTCTTGTATTTGCTACTTTTTTGAAATTTGCATTTCTCGATTTTTTAAAAATCGTGAAAAAATGAATTTCGTCAAAAACAAGGTACTGTTGCACATTTCGCTCAATAAAAAGTTAGCAAATCATGCTATCGAAATTTTAACTTGTAGCAGACACGCAAAACATTTTCAGCTTTCTCCCGAGACTTCGTTTGTGAAAATGCGACCAATTTTTAAATCAAAACAGGACGCCAATTATTGAAAATATTTCCAAAAAAAGCTCACTTTCTTCCTTAGCCCCGCCTTCCATCGGATTCTCTTCTTGTCGAGGGGAAACGGGGAAACCTCTGAGGGGGTGTGAAGATTTACAACTACCCATTAGCCCCCCCTGACTCTTACTCTTACCGGGTGGTTCCACTTCTCTCTTTTCCTAAGGCTTTATTCAAGAATGAATGCTCCTGCTTTTGAAAATGAATCCACATGTTAGTTGGCAAACATCTGCATAGCTCAGTTCGTGTTCAGAAACGAAATAGTATGTATAGTATTCAGAGACTATTTCCAAGTCAAAATATTTATTCGCAATTTGATGAACGTTGTTACAATGTTGTCGAATGCAAAATATTGACATTTTTTCCCTTCCAGTATGTAGAAACATGTTTTTTTTTTTTAATAAAAATAACAAATACGCAAATTAAATTACACGTGTTTCAATGTTACAAAGAACTCACTCTGTACTCTACAATTATATAAACCATTCTCTGATAACTTTTACGTAAAAGCAATAGAGGAAAATCTAACTCAAATATATTTTAAATTTAAACGATCGTGTAATGTGCGTGATGAGTTAACGTCTGTATAAATATAAGATTACTCAATTTCAATGTTTATCTTTCCTTCTGCTTCTGAAAATCAATTTTGTTTGAATTTGTTCTTGTTCCTACGATCAACAAACTGAAGGAAATAGAGAAAAAGCGACTTCAAAAATATTTTGCGTTTTTTGTTACGATTGGTAAGCGGTAGGCCGATTTCAATAATTTGTATCAATGAAACTCGAATGAGTCTTGTAAGTTATTAATAAGTTACTAATTAGATTAGGAGTTCACTGGCCCAAAGCTCATAACTTTGCGCGTTGGTAAAGCTGTTTTATTTAATTTTGAAACGCGAGTATTAGTCAGTTTCTTCAAGGTCGAGTTATCGAAAAGAGGGGCGAGCGTGGCAATCGCCCCAGGTGCCGAGGCATAATAAGACGCCAGAAATTGAGATTTTGCTAAATTTACAATTTAGAATTTTTTTACATAATTGCACTTTTTATCAAAATTATTTTTAAAAGTGATGATAAACAGTAAACTCCCTATTATCAGCGGAATTAAAAAAAATGAAAGTGCGCTATTAGTCGTGTTTGGCTATTCAAAATACTTTTTAGATTCAGTGTTGTCATTTTTATCTACGATTTAAATGAATGCTTTACGTTATTCACTTTTTTTTTTTAGCTTTTACATAAATTAATATCGTTTTTTACCTATTGTTCGATTATCCGCGTATTCGCTTATCCGCGGTTACCGGGCCACCATTATATTTTCAATAATATCGATGTTCATGTTCACACACTTGCTCTAACTCATGGTTTTGTTTTTTCGAGGAAGACAGGGGGGGGGGGGCAGGGCCGGATAAGTCTATTTACGCCCTAGGCCAAACTTAGAAACTACACCCCACCTCACTCATCCGAACCCTATCAAAATCGAATCCTCCCCATTTGATAAACTGATTTATGATTTTGTTTTTTTTCTTCCTTTCCTTCCTTTTTTTCGTATTCCTCTGTCAATGATCGAAAAAGAAAGGTCTAAAGGTGGTTCTTCAGGAATTTGTTGAAATTGAAGCTTTCAAAATGCTATTTTATGCCATTTATCGGAAAGTAATGGGACAACTCGCAACAGGCCAATTCAACGCGCAATTTTAAAGATTATTGATTTTTTTAATTTATTGATATTTATGATTTTTTTATTATTTATAAAGCAAAATTGTAAGTGTTTTGTCACATTCAAAGCAAAATATACGTTGTAAAAACGATCTTTTCTCCTGGATTATTGTAATTTTTAAGCTGAATTTAATGGTATAATAATCCAGTTGAAAAGCCCGATATCACAACGTATTTTTTTTTTTTTGAATGTTACAAAATACATACTGTTTTGCCCTAAAAATGTCAGTCGCTTGCCTCTGCCCCCCCCCCCCGGTAAGTTTTCGAAATTGAAGTCTTACATAAGCAAGTGTGAGTCAGCTTTGATGATGTTTGATAAAGGAATGAGTTTGAAGACTCCTCCTCACCCCTTTCGAAACCTAAAATTTTGACGAACTTTAATGATGCTTTGGAAAGGCAGAAATCGGGAGAGCTCTCCTGGAACTCTAAAATACAATTCCTAAAATACATTTTTTAACGATTGGGTTCAGTAATTCGCTTCGGTAAAGGTGTAGGAATTGAAGTAATGAAAACAATTAGACGATTTGAATAGTGTTAGATGTTAGTTAATGTCAGTTATTATGAGGTATTTACTTAAATTATTTAAAATCTTGGCTTTCATTTTATTAGTTTTTTTTTTTTTTTGTATCTTATCACCCCAGCCTCCTTTATTATATTTATTTCGTTTTCTTTATACCCATGGATTTCATATTACGTATTTAACTGTGTAATAATTAGAATATAAAAATGGTCGGTACTTATATACATTATTATAAGCCCATTACAGTTGCTAGCATGACTTCAGAGTCAAAAAGACCGATATCTATTTTACGTGTGCACTGAAGTGTATATAACTAACTTTATTTGTGTGTGTGTGGTTGGGGGAGCTATAAAGTATTCTCCCGGACACCATCGTCTGTCAAGTCGCCCCTGATTTTCTCAAACTTGCGCTTTTAACTGCTACTTCGCTTATCATTTTTTTCTGCAGAAAAAAAGCATTTATTATTATTATTATTTTTCTTTAAATCTCAGAAGGCAATGAATATTAATTGTAATGAAAAATTAAAAGTCATAGGGGAGAAAAGAATTGAAGGAAAAAAAAATCATTTCAAAAAGTGATTCTATGTCTCATAAGAGTTTGCATTTGAATATAAAACAATTGTAGTTCATATTTGTAATTTTTGTAAAATATTTAAAAATTTATCTGTTGCTCGTGTTATTAGCGTATTTTGAAACACACTCAAACATCATAACTACATGCTTAAAAACTGCTGTCTACAAGTTTTCTGGAAATAAACTTCAAGGGAGAAATTTGAGGCTACCTTTTTTGCGCGAACATTGCATCTAAAATTAAGTTTATATTAGTAGTGTAAAAGTTAAACTTGCCCATCTTTCACACGAAAGAAATATTAGTTATGTTTTTAATTATTTTCATACACAAAAGGTTTTTTTAATATTTGTGACTTATGACTTTAAAATTGAGCTTGTGTGTAAAGGGTGGCAAAGTGATTCTTGCATTCTTGCCCTCCCCCGCCTCCCAATGTAAGCGTCAATATTGGGTTCTACTCCCATCTCTCCCTATTTTTACAAAGTTCTTACGCCATTGAACGGATCGGTACTTTTTTCCGCTCAAAAACCATCCTATGATCCTTCTCGAGTGCCCAAGTATCTCCCTGCCAAATTGCGTCCAAATCGTATTGTATTGTATAAGGTACCGTACGCACATATACAAGTAGTTATCAAAATAATGGATACACTTGAGATTCATAAGAAAAATCTACCGTTCATCGCAAAATAAGCGATCAATTGTTCTTTAACTTTAGTCATACAAAATATAGACTTCACCGGACATTTCCACATTGAAATTAAATCACTCATACATTTGGGGGATGACAAGAAGGGGGGTCGGAAGAAAAACCGCTTTTTGACCATAACTCTTCGAAAATAGCTCGGAATAAGCTATGAATTTCAGTAATTAATTAGCATACTATGTATAATTACTGTACAAATTTTTATGAACGTACCACTTATACTTCCAAAGATATGAAACATTTTTTAAAAAACGGCAATTTTATTTGAAGGGTTTTGCTCATAACACGCAGAGTTTTTGATCAAACCTTATCAAAATTTCAGGAAAGATGACAAAATACAAGAGAAAGAACATACTAAAACGGTAAATAAAAATATTAAAACTCTGATGAGATATGAACGTTAAAAGGAAATAATTTTTCACGGCACATGCGCGAACGACAGAAATTTATAACTACAAAAATATTGTAGCCTGGTTTATACTGCATCTTATAAAAAAAGTTTCAGTTGACTATCGTAAAAATTTATAAAGATATCAGCGATCTAGTGAGCTGTAATTCATTCATTCGCAGACAATAGATAAATGGCGAGGGGTTGTCCACAAATAGTGTGGTGATAATCGAGCATTTTTTTTCAATGTTAAATTGTATATAGTTTGAAAATTTATATCCGGCATAGAAGTCACATTTCGCCTATTCGGCCAAAAAGACCTTATACGTAGGTGGCCAAAAGTATCCGGACACCCCCTGAAACGTTGGTTTTGAATGATGACGCAATAACCTTTAATTTAAAAATAGCTCTTTGTGGACAGTTCTTCACTATTTATGTATTATCTGCGAATGAATGAAATACAGCTCACTAGATCGCTGATATCTTTTTCAATTTTCATGATATTCAACTGGAACTTTTTTTGTAAGATGCAGTATAAATCAGGGTACAATATTTTTGTAGTTATAAGTTTCTGTCATTTGCGCATGCGCCATGAAAAATTATTTCCTTTTAACGTTCATATCTCATCGGATTTTTAATATTTTTATTTACCGTTTTAGTATGTTCTTTCTCTTGTATTTTATCATCTTTCCTGAAGTTTTGATAAGGTTTGATCAAAAACTCTGTGTGTTATGAGCAAAAACCCATCAAATAAAATTGATGTCTTTTAAAAAATGTTTCATATCTTCGGAAGTAAGAGTGGTACGTTCATAAAAATTTGTACAGTAATTATACATAGTATGATAATCAATTACTGAAATTTATAGCTTATTCGAGCTATTTTCGAAGAGTTATGGTCAAAAAGCGGTTTTTCTTGCGACCCCCCTTTTTGTCGTTCCCCAAATGCATGGGTGATTTAATTTCAATGTGGAAATGTCCGGTGAAGTCTGTATTTTGTATGACTAAAGTTAACGAACAATTGATCGCGTATTTTGCGATGAACGGTAGATTTTTCTTATGAATCTCAAGTGTTTCCATTATTTTGATAACTACCTGTATATGTATTCTCTATTTTACATTACGGATTCATCAGAAAAGAAAGAGCGCATGTTTTTCTTACGCAAAATCTAAGTGAAAATACAGGGGCTTCGCATGCACTCTTGAAATCGAGGCTTGTGCCCCCTTCTAACCCTTCTAAAAAAACTTTTCTCACGCTGCGCCTATGTCCAGGGCTAGACCACTGTTTTACACGTAGCTTTTATATCTCTTATGTTTTCTTTTTTCATCAGCCGATCGCAAATAATTGTATTCTTCAAGTTATCTTCAATGGGGGGGGGGGGGCAAAAACTATGAGCATCATTTTTGCAAGATAATTGCGGAAATTTCATTCATCGATATTTTATTTAAAAACAACCTGGGAAGGGGTGTCCGAAAAAAAAAGTATTACTTCCAAAAATTTACAAGTATTAGATGTGAAATTTACAAGCATTAGGAGCGAATAAAAGTATAGCATATCACAGGAATGCACAAACGTTGTAAGCTACCTGACTTTTTCTTCTCAGTTCGGTTCAAACGGAGGGAATTTTCCAAACGAGTTCGGAAAAGTTGCGGCTTCTCTTTCGCCCGGAGCTGCAATTTCTCTGATTGCTTTCCACTACAGGGGGTCCGAGGGGTTCTTCCTCCCCAAAAGTGACAGCTCGCGCTGATTCTCACTTCGTCCACTCGATTGGTAGATGAAGTGTCAATCTCTTGTTGACGAGCACTCCCCTCGTTCAAAGAAGGAAGTCATTTTAAGCCTAACTACGATAGTTCTTTTTTGTGAAGAGGGGCCTTAAGCGGACCAGTGGCGTATATAGGTTTTTATTTCGGAGGGGGCCCATATAATCAAGCTTAGCCCCCCCCCCCAACTTTCTTTTTTTTTTCTTTTTCGCTATTACTGTAAGACATGTAGAAATTTTCAAATTGAATTACAACATTGTAATTTTTGGAAAATATAGAAAATTACGACATTTTAGAATCCTTCCGAAACTTTTTTCAAAATTGAAATTATTTATGCTACCTTTGATGACGTTAGAGGATCAAGACTCCTCTGGGAAACTTACTGAAACTTAAATTCTAAACACGCAATTTCAGGCTATCTTTAGTGACGTGAAAGGAATTGAGAAGACTCGGGGCATCTCTCCTGAAATATTTTGACACTGAAGCACAACTTAGGATATATTTCTTCATGATAGACTAAAAGAAAAGAAGATAATTTTTTTTTTTTTTTTGAACTGAAGTCTCATTTAAGTTATCTTTGGGAATTAAAAGTTCAAAGACCCCCCCTGAAAGATTTTCGATATGTAGATGCGCAATTTCGCGTTCTCTTTGGAGACGTTAAGAGACAAAAAGTGGTTAGGGATCTGACTCCGAACATTTTCAAAATTGAAACCTTAAGCCATCTTCACTTTAGACCATCTTTGGTAGTAACGTTAGCAAAGGCTTTCTCCTGAAATGTTTCGAAATAAATGTTTTGAAAACATTTTTATTTAGGTTATCTTTAATACCGTCAAGAGAAAAAGCAGGATTCGGGAGCTGTGCCCCGAAATTTTGCAGCATTGAAGCTTCAAGAATGCAATTTTAAGCTCTATTTTTTGAAACTGAAGGTTAAAAATTTTACTTTTAGCAGAGGTGCGTGCCCATTATCCCCAAGAGCAAAAACTTATTATCCTAGAATTCCACGAAGATCCCTCTAAAAACGAGAGCCACACGTGAAAGAAAAAGAAAAAAAACTTTTAAAAACGCCCCTTAAAAATAATTCAATAGCGCCGCTTACGCCATGATTCTTGATAAGAACAACTGCTTTTAGGCTTTGTCTGACAACATTTAGGATAATAAAAGGATTTGGGGACTCTTCCGCAAATTTTTGGGCATAGAGACTAATTCAGGAGCTCTCTCTTTTCTAAAAACACATTTTAGAATTAAAGACTATAGAAAAGTAAGGGGGATATCAACTACCGTTAACTGGATGAATTTTAAATCTCTAAAATGCCATTTGAGGCAATGTTTGACCAAAAGGTATTGAAGAAAAAGCGGGAAAAGAACTCTCTTCCGAAAAATTTTTGGATTTCGACTTATATTATGCATGCTTTTGCCATTTTTCTGCGTAAGTGATTTTTACTTACAAAACTTGTTATATCGAAATTCTAAGTTTTTCCCTTGGTCCATCCGATTTCACCTTATTAGAAATTCATAGTATATCATGTTGCCTCACTTATCTCAGACATGAAAAGTTATCCAATTTTTTCTGTGTCTAGATACTGTATTTAAAAATATTTTTTTATGAAAACTTCGAATTACAGTTTTTAAATTTACATCGAAATTTAAAAATTCAATTATAAGCAACTAAACAATACAATATTATATGTGAATGCAATTTCAAACTATTAATTTTGAAGTTTGTCAGACCAAACGTCAAAAATTGTGTTTTTCTGTTTTCAAACTTGTCGTTTCGTGTTAAAAAAAATATTAAAATCATCTGGCGATACAAATAACATGAAAATAAAATCAGATGCACATTTTCGTAACAAAAAAAAAAAAAAAAATCCGAAAAATATTTTTTTTTTTTTACAATTAAAAATGTGCTGAAACGACGGCATAAAAATATGCAATTGGAGGCAGGGGTGCATGGGGGGCCCGGCATTAAAATTGGTACCGGGCCCCGTCGCTGGTAGCGGCGGCCCTGTCTAAGCCATGGCGTTGCTTCCCGATGGTTTTGAGTTGCTAAACAAGAAAAATTGGGATAGATGGAAAATTGATGTTAAAGTTTTGCTGTTAGACAAGGGATGTTGGAAGTTTATAGAAGGAGAAGAAGTTTTAGATGAGAAAGTTACTGGTCTTGAGCGGAGCGAATTTCTTCTATTGCAAGATAGAGCTTATACAACACTTTATTATGCAATTAGAGATTCGAATATGCCAGAGTTTCGACCGCTTATTCAAGATACTGCGGATGGGAAGAAAGCATGGGGAATTTTACAGGCTCAATTTGAACCAAAAAACACGGGCGCGAATAAGTCAACTTTTGGATGAACTTTTTAACATTCTTTATAAAGATAATGAAGAAATGGGGTTGTTTATAGCTAGAATTAAGTTAGCTGTTAAAAAACTTAACGACGCGGAACATGCACTTGATAAGCTTTTCCAAAGATTTCAAGTTATTCGCCATTTGCCGCCGGAATATACCGGTATAATCCAGCTAATCTGCCGTTGGAAGGACGAGGATTTTGATAAAACAGGTAAAATCAGACCATGAAAATCCTGAGGTGAGTGCTTTTAATATTTCTAATAGAAGTAAGAAGACAGAAAAAGAGAATAAAGAAATGGGAAATGCTAAATTTGTTAAAAATGCGAAGAATAGAAAGGTAAGGACCGTGTCGTAGATGCCATTGTTACTGTCGTATGTACAATCGAAACCGTAATCTGCTAGGAGTTCTATTTAAGCTGTGTGAAGGAATCTGACCATGCCTCATGTTGTGTGTTTTTGCAATGTAGCGGCGTGAGTTCGCCGATGTTCTTTTCTTTTCGTTCCGTTCGTTCTTAATAAATGTTGTGTGTAATAACTGCTGGTTGTTCTTATTTAACACTGTGCTGCTACAGTTACGGCCATTTAATAGCCCAACGTAAAAATTTTAACGTAAGTCGTAACAATTTTTCAAATTTCAATGACAAATATTCTATGTTGGTTGAAAGTTTTATATCAACATCAGAATATGGAGCTGAAAAAGATAATAGAAGTAAATTTAATTGGGTTTTTGATTGTGCAGCAACAACGCATTTTTGTAACAACAAAAACTTAATGAAAAATTTTGAAGAAATTTCTGACGTAAATATGGCTTTGGCCAGTAGGAAACGCAAATAGTAAAGTCTTGGGAAGAGGAACGGTAAGATTTGCTGTCAATATGAACGGAAAAGTAAATTGGATAGAGTTAACAGGCGTGTTGTGCAACCCAAACATGCGAAGAAATTTAATCTCCGGTGCACGTTTAGAAGCGGCAGGTGCTCATTTTGTTGGAAGTGAAGGGAAAATTTGCGTGTTCTTTAATGATTGGCGTAAATTATTTTATGCTAGAAGAAAAGAAGGTTTATATTACGTAGAACCGCTGAAATACGATACTGTAGAAAACAAAAGAACGGAAAGCGGATTTAATGTAAATGCCGGTGCCGTTAAACAAACAGAAATTGCTAATCTTTGGCATAGGAGATTTTGTCATGTAAATTTTGATTATATCTAAAATACTAGTAGAAATCAAAGCGTGAATGGTCTTCCGACCATAGAAAAACCCGATGAAAAATTCGAAGTTTGCATTTTAGCTAAGTCAAATCGGATTTCTTTTAAACCAACTCCTAAGATGTCAAGTTCTTCATTGCAACTAGTTTCTATGGACGTATGTGGACCCTTGCCAACGCCATCAAAAGCAGGCAGTCGGTATTTTCTTTCCATAATTGATGACTTTAGTCGTTTTGTGACTGTTTACACTTTAAAACGAAAAGATGAAGTTTTGAGTAAATTTATTCATTTTCATAAGAAGATGGAAAGGATTACGGGAAAGAAATTAATTAGTATTCGCACAGACAATGGAGGTGAGTTTTGTAATGAAGAGTTTGAACGGTATTTAAATTCTTTCGGGATTCAACCCCAAAGAACAAATACATTTACACAAGAAGAAAACGAAGTTTGCGAACGTTTCAATAAAACAGCCTTAGATGGGGTAGGTAAAAGCAATGTTAAAAGACGCAAAAATGAGCAACGAATGGTGGGCAGAAGCATTATGTTGTTTCACTTTCACTTGGAATAGAATTTGCCACAAAGTAAACGAAACCCCCTTTGAATTATTTTTTAAACGAAAACCGTCATTGATTTTCTTAAAAGCTTTTGGAAGTAAGGCTTACGTTAATGTTCCGAAGCAAAAGAGAAACAAATTAGAAATGCGTGCAGTTGAGGGAATAATGGTTGGGTATGCAATAAATACCAAGGGTTACAGAATTTGGTTAACTAACGAGCAGAAAGTAATTGAAACATGCAACGTTAAGTTTTAACGAAAATAAAAATGCAGTGGAAGAAGTCCTGGACCCAATAGAAAAACATAAACGTACACAGTACGTCGAATTTCATTACGAATTAGATGATGAGGAAAACGCGCAAAAGGGCGAAGAAGGTCAAATTTTTAGTGAAGAATCAACTGATCAAATTTCAGAGGAAACGGGATCTAGGGTCACCCGGGGCAATTCCTGGTCACAGTCCTTTTTATGTCTTAATAATCCTTCAGCAAAATGAAAAAAAATCACAGAGGTACTCTGAACTATCTTCATTGCAATTCATTACTTAATTATGAGTTGACTGTGTATTTAGTTTGAAAAAAAAAATCTTTTTAAAATCGCTTGTTAAATTTCGTAAAACAAGATTGGCCTTAGTTTTGATACATTTGTACAAAGATCGTGATCAAACTCAAACTTCTGAATATTTTTCTTTTTCGTTTTTTTGGTTGAATTAGGTACCATGTCAGTTACTGAAAAATAGTTTTGGATTTACCATTATTGTTTGAATAATTTGCAGGAAGGCTCCAAATAATGCCCCTGGCTACTGGGGCAATTCTTGGTCAGTGGGGTAATTCCTGGTCAGTCCTTTTTTTAATATTTATGGATTATTGTTTCACCTATTATTGACATATGTTATTGATTTAAACTATATGTAACTCTGTGAGCCTTAACTGCAAAGTTAACTGTAACCGCAATGTAACATTCTTATCTGTTAATGATAAGTATACAATATACTGAATTTTTCTTTGTTAAATTTCATCCAATTATTTTATAAGTTTTAATAATTATTCTTAATTATACTAAGAAAAATGCTTAATTGTAATTGCATTGTACTATTCACTTAACTGTTCACGTTCACCTTAACCTGTTCATAACAGACAGAAGCATGTGCTCAGTGTGTATGGTGCATGTGCACCATATTTTTTATGGACCTATTCATTTGGTAGGTGAAGATTCATTCACAACAGATATAAAAGCTGTAGCTATTGCATACAAAGTGTATAAAAAGTATTTTGGCTAAGTTTTATTAAGTAAAGCTATTATGTTGAAAACAATTGCATTCTTCCTTAAAAAAACTAAATACAGTGTTTAATTAGCTATATATATAAATAAATTCTTTATCTAATTAGTTTAATAACTTGTATTAATAATGTGCTTACAAAATGTGGCCGATAGTAGTGGACTGTATATTGTTCCGTGGATGAAACACTCGAATATTGAGAACTTACAAACAGATTTTAATCAACGGAGGACACAATATTTACATATTTGCACATTTTGAAATATATGAATGGAATGTGGGCTTCATTGGAGTAGCATAAAATGCCCACGTCGGCGGAATGCCTCGTTACTCAGGCGTCTGTTCCTTTGCTCTCGCACAGGCAAAGTCCCGGGATATTTCATATTCGGCAGAGACGCCGCGGCGCGCGCATGCGCAAACATCTACGCACGCGCAAACAAAATGTATGCATTTTCATCAATCATTTGAGTGACCAATAATTGCCCCGTAAGTGGCCAGGAATTACCCCATCTCTGGGGTAATTCCTGGTCACTAATTAACGACAATTACTCAAGTTTATTAAGTATTGTTGATAGCATGAATATTTTATTCGATGGGACATCCCAATGTGCTTCCTCCATACCAAAATTTGTAACTCTAACTTAGATAGATTTTGTGATAATTGGATGTTAATGCTTTTTGACCAGGAATTACCCCAGGTGACCCTACATCCGCGAAAAGCTCTTCGGATTTGAATTGGGTTAGAAATGCGGTGCCAAGACCAGACGGAACGCGAGCTGATATTTATTACTACTTGGAGGGAACAAAACAAAGATTCAGATCGTGCAATGATATAGAAAAATATTGCGAAAGTAAAAATTTAAAATTCGAGAGATAACTGTTCGATTTCAGCGGGAAGAACGTGTTTTCGGGACAGATTCAATTCTCTAATGAAACAGCGCGAGAACCTGAAAAGAACGAAAAGCTAACATCGTTGAGGTGCGAATTCCAACAAGTTTCAAAGACGCGGTACGATCTGAAAACGCCGAAGATTGGAAATTAGCGATGCTAGATGAATTGAACACTATGAAGTCGCGAGACGTGTGGGAATTAGTAGATAAACCCCCGGATAAAGTTGTGCTAGGAAATCGATGGGTCTACAGTGTGGAAAACAGGGGCGGCCCTAGCAGTTTTGCCGCCCCGGACAAAAATGCAAAATGCCGTCTCTCTTCATGATTAAAGCGTAAAAATAGAAAAAAAAAATGCTGATAAATACGAGCCACTAAAAAAAAGTTGTGAAATAAAAACAGCATGACGAAATAAAATCCGATATTCAGGGTAAGATTTGGACCGAACGGGATGCCACGCTGTTTTAGATATGGAACCCCTTTTGTAGTCCGGAAAACTTTATTGTAAGCAAAACTGGCCATTTTTGTCATCTAAGTGTATCTTTTTCGCTAATCTCATGTTTCTTTTTTTAATGCTCAAGCTGTCTTTTCTCTTTTTCTTTTTGTGGATGTGTGTTTTTCATAAACTTTGAAGTTGGATCAGCATGAAGAAAATGATGCAGTGACCACTTTAAATGGAATATAGAATATATTCAATTTCAGGGGGTTCGGGGGTTTCTCCCCAGAGAAAAAATTTGAAAAGATATCTAAGATTCTGCATTTTGAGGCCGTAAGAGGAGTAATTAAGACTAAAAATTTATCAGGAGAAAAATATGCAAACAAAAACTTTTTAAAAATTTTACCTTCTTTTGCAAAGACTAAAGAAAAACTAATTGTTAGTCACTTTCCAGACCCTCTTGTTCGTTGCATCAATTTGTTGTTCTCTTTCAATTATCAATAGTTCAGAGGGGTCAGTTGTGAAAAGTAGCTTCGATTCAAGATAATTTTTTTTTCTGAGGAGGAAAATATCTTAAAAAAATAATTTGGAAAGATTAAACAATGTTTGATCGTTCATAAAAATTGAAATTTCATTTAAAGTTCGGCTCTGTGATTGAGAAAATATTAATCACTAGCTAAGCCATTTTCGAATTTCCAAGAACCCTGAAAAAAAAAAAAAATCTACTAAAAAGCTTTTAAAAATCTGCAGAAAATTTAATCATGTTTGAAACAAGTTTCAAAAAAAAAAAAAAACTACAGAATATTCATAGAAAACTAAAAGAAAAAAAAAACATTTTGTGGATTTTTTGCGAATTATATTGAAGATAAAATGCAAATTTATTATTTTTTTTTTTTTCAGTCTTCTAAAATTGGTCAGAAATCTTTTAAAAAAAAATTCTTCACATTTTCTGCAGATTATTTTTAGCTATTAGGAAACCCTAAGGGGTTCCCAGAACCTATAGGTGTACTACCTCTGTGTTAGGTCAAGCGCATTTATATGTCGTGATTCCTATCAGTCAATATAATTTCCAAATATTTCATTACGGGGTACCTGATGGGAGGACACTGTGACCCCCTAAAAACATTTCTTATTCGGCAAATCTTAAATGATGATTTGGATTCGGTACAATTTATAGCTTCATTTGGTGGGTTGAGAATTTTTCTCCTCCCAAAAAACTATGTTCGGGGCACCCCTTGTCTTCCATCAACAATTTCAAAAACTTTACATGCTTAAAAAAGCTGTCTACTGTAGTTAATTTGTTTTGTTTTTTAAATGTCTAAGTTATAATAAGAGATATATTATAGTTTCTAAAGACTTGTTTATTTTAGTAGGCAATGTTGCAATAGTCAAAATGTGTTGGAAGTGGATACATTTCAATAACACACTTAAATATCGCTACATTCATACTTTTCAAGATTCCAAGCAACAAAAAGAAGGATGTTTGTTAAATAATTTTGTACATTTTCTTTTCTAAAACAAAAATTTATTTTAGATATTCGTACCAAAATGCCGCCCCTAAAATTTGGCGCCCCGGACAGGGGTCCGGAATGTCCGGCGCTAGGGCCGCCCCTGGTGGAAAAGGATGTAAATAATAAAGTTTCAAGATTCAAGGCTAGGCTAGTACTATATAAAAACGCTGAGCATGTTCTGCAACTGGTGTATATTCCTCTTTCTTTGCATAGAAATTCCCTGCTATTATTTTAGTTTGCGCAGTTGTATATGGTTCCTAAAAATGGTTCTTTTAGCATATCTCAAAAACTACTGGATATTTTGAGCACCCATTTTGGATTCTCCTTTGAAACCCCTTCTAGATTGTTTCTCCATCAAAATATTATATGTTTCCAGATCATCATTTTTTCAAATATTAATTTCCTAATTCATAAAAAATTCAAAATTTTATCTGAGAGAGAGTCAATGACGTTTTTATTGTTGGGTTGGTTCATACTTTGATATAAGAAAACAAAATTTGCCGTACCTATCGTGGTTTAGGTATTATATGTCCAAGTATCAAAAATATTTTTAACGACGATTTTTTCTCAGTACAATTATGAAGCAACGGCTGGAGCAAATTTAAAACAATTTGGTATACAAAGTTAAATGATGTTGCTGATAACAAATATGCGATAAAAAAGTGGGGTTTTCATAGAAAATTTTAAAGTGGATGCCGATTTTTATATGAAGACGACCTCTTAACAACACTTTACTAACATTAATTTGTAGAGCACATTATTCCTGAAAAAATAACATATTACACGTGTCTCTAGTGTTAATAGTCTTTGAATACGAGCGAGTGTCTCGTTTTTTTTTTCTATGACTGTAGATAGGGTAAAAAACGCTACATCTCCGGCCTTTTCCATTTTTCGAAGAAAAGAAGATTGTATTGAATCATATATTTTTTGAAAAAACGATAAAAATTATCAAAGATGAACGACTTCCAAGCTGCAACTAGAAATATAGGTATCTATTGAACCCGTTAAATGCTACTTTTAAATTTTACCCTTACCACTTTTCGTGATCTCACTCAGCGTACCTTTTGACTTCCACCCCCCCCATACTTACTATGAAACATTCCTTCCATGGACTGCAATTTCGTGCTAAATAAGCAGTCATCAGCATGGAATAGAAATAAAGCAAGCTGGTGGTACATTGCACGTTTCTGCCGTAAGCGCTGGTTTACGGGCGGTTACTTACTGCTCTAAGTTAAATTTCGTCCGCCAATCTACAAAGTGGATAGGCGGAATTCCAGACGCTTAAAGTAAAAAGCTCAAGCACAAGGTAGCCGATACTTATACGTAACTGAAATTTTTAAAAACTGGTAGTTAAAGTAAATGTGTCGTGAAATTCAAGAGTAAAAGACGTGTTTGATCTCCTGGTCCCCCTCCCATAAAAACATTCTTAAAATTATGGGGGAATGTGAAGCGAAATGAAATGTTTAAGGTCATTTACCTGCTTCAAAAGGAACAAATGGGAAATTTGTTCTGAAAATTATTGTACATAAAGAATGTCTAGTGGGCAGCGACGTCTGACCGCGATGCGGTGGCCCCGGGTTCGAGCCCCGGCTGGGGCATGGGCGTACTTTCTCTCTCTTCTGTCATTGTCCTTTCTGTGTGTGTGAAAATATTATTTTTCATCTTTGGCAGTTATTTTGTATCGACGTTTAACAGTAGTTTTCATCAAATAAATGCGGAAATAAACAAAAGAAAAATTGAATATATAGATACCTTCTTACAAAAAATGTAAAGAAAAATACAACGTTAAAGAAGTAAATACGCAGAAAAAGTGCGGGAACTACTTTGATATAAGCCCCAAATCGGAATTTTGGCGACTTTTTTTTCTCGCCAAGCAAAAAACCTGTTGCCACAAAAATTATTGCCACAAAACATCAAAAAATAAACTAAAAAAATGGTACAAATGCAAGAAAATACTAAATTTGGCAACAGCAAAAACCTAAATTAGCTGCAAAAAAACTAAATTGGCAACACCAAAATAGGAAACAGCAACACTAAAGAGTCCGTAGGGAGTTCCAGATTTGGCGAGTAATTTTTTGGGGGGGGGGGGGGGGTATATCAAAGTTATACCAAAAGGCGTTCCTTGCAACGCTGAAACACGTGTCTGCAGTATCCCTACGTATTTGTGCTTCTTTAACGTTGTATTTTTCTTCACAAAAGAAAAATTATTTATGAAAAATAAACGAATAAGTAAATAAATGAATAAAGGAATTAATTAATATGTGAGAAAAAATAAATGAGTGAATAAAATGGAGAATAAAAAAGAAAATGAGTCTATGAATGAGTAAATAAGTAAATATTTAAGAAAAAGAATGCAAATAAATTAATTAAGGAAAAAATACGTACGTGATTTAATCAATGAATGAATAAGTAAACGAAATGATCTATTTCACTTTGCCCCATCCACTTCGCCCAGCGTGCACTTGACAAATTACATTGAACATTAAACATCAAAGAATGCCTAATCTATAGATATAAAAATGAATGTATGTATTTGTATGTTTGTTCCATATACAAGTCCACAGTTTTCGTCGTATTTTCTCAAACTTGGCACAGTTTGGTACCTTGATGCACTAGAATTCACACAGGCGGGGTTTTGAAATTAAAAAAAAATCCAAAAAGCTCAAAATTCAATTTTTTTGTCTTAAAATGGCCATTTTCTTTCAATTTTGAATAGATAGAGATAAACCTTTAAAGCATACAAATTCATGAAATTTAACACATTTAAATATGAGTGTTTCCATCACAGAGTACGATTAACAATGAATTTTCAATTAAGGTTCACAACACCGGGCATATAGCTTATCTATATATATAAAAATGGATGTATGCATATATATTTGTTTCTTCCTTCTACAAATCGACAGTTTCGTCGAATTTTCGCTGAATCATCATCTGAAACCATGCACGAACTGTTCTCGGCGGAGCAACTGTACTAGGAGAGGCAATCTCCCTCACTAGTCCCTACCCAGCCAGTGGCTTGCCGCCAAGTGGGCCTCACCCCGAGGCCTATGGCCTTCTTGCTTCTAGCGACTCTCTCGACCATTGTCAGCAAGAAAAGGCTTGCTGGTTAAGCGGTCCTCGAGACCCCTACTATGTTAGGATTGGCCCTAGCACTAGGTCTCCCCTTGCCCACTTTCCGGCGCGAAGTGTGTACGAGGGGCAGGTCCCTCGCTCTGCTATTTCCCACACTCTGCCATTTCCAATTTCTTGTAAATTTGTTTTTACATTTAACCCAGTCCTTCCATTTGCTTGATGTCAGCTCAATCATGTTCTCTCTCGCACCCAAACAGCGAAAAAGAGCTTCGCCCCGGCGCAAATTCTTATCATGATGTGTATCTGTAAAACATTTAATTGTAATGTCGATTATCTGAACATACGTCTGTATTGCCGTCGGACCGCTCTCGTAGACTGACGAACGTTGAAAATAAGTACTCGAACTTTCGATTATCAGCGAAATATGGTAGCACGGTGACCCGGAAAAGCGAAAGCAGCTGATATTCTGAAAAAGAAATAAAAACGACACTAGTTAGCTATTAGTAATATTAGTTAGCTATTAAAGACGTTTTTTACCTTTTACTCCTGTGCTTTGTACTTTATTTTCACCTTTGTAAACTATACCAATTAAGAGAGGACAGAAGGTGGGCAACAAAAAAAGTGCATAGCTTCCTCTGGAAAATTCGGAAATAAAAAAATCATACACGGATTTTTTTGTCCTTTACTGCTCTTTTGTAATTATTTGGCCCAACAGCAAAACAACTGAATTGTATAGGATTTTCATGCGGCGTACACATTTACCCCAACTTGTGGGGCAAATGTGTACTTCGGAGGTGGTTTTAAAAACATTGCAATACAACCATGAAAAAAATAGTTTTTAAAATTCTTTGGGTGATTCGTAATCTAGAGAAACGCCGCTAAAAGATGATGTAAAAAAAAAAATAAAATTCTGAATATCCCCCTCTCCACCAGAGACGGAAGAAGTTGAATTTCGTCAAAACAGGTACACAATTACCCCACTTCACCCTACAGTCATAGAAAAAAAAACGAAACACAATGAATTATTCGGCTGCTGTACTTGCTAAGAGCAAAAGAAAGGTGTCTTCTGACATGGATTAAAGTCTTCTTTAAAACTATGTGAATTGAATGTTGGTAAGGGGCCATATACAAAGTGAAATGAGCACAAAGTCTGAGTTTTCAAAAAGGAACCACTACATTTGGTTACAAATTCGATGCGGAGAGTCAAAAGCAAGCAGGGTACCAAACGGCATTACTTTAGGACGAGTAGAACAAAAGTTATGACCGATCAAAGATTTAGGGACCACCACCACATGTAAAATGCTACTTTCAAGGTCAAAGTTTACAAAGAGTAGACAAATTATATTTTTTGAAGAAATTAACTAAAACTAATCGCTTTTATACGTTTGCTTTTTGTAATTAATTAGAAATAGCAACCCCGTTTTATTATAACAATGGATTTCATATTTAATCACATCAGCGTAAATTAAAATTTTTATGGTATTTGACAAACGAGTTTTGGCAACGTTAGAATTGTTATTTTTTTTTAATTTTAAAGAGATCGGAACAACTTTAAGATATCCCGCCCCCCCCCCCCCCCGAATCGGTAATTTACCTACTTTTTTTCTCGCCAAGCAAAGTACCTGCTAACATATATGAAATCCAAAAATTGTTGCCACAAAATTCAAAAAATAGTACAAAATGCAAGAAAACACAAAATTTGGCAACAGGAAAAACCCAAAAGCTGAAGAAACCTAAATTGGCAAAATTAAAATAATAACAGAAACCCTAAAAAGTCCGTAGGGAGTGCCAGATTTGGCGCGTAATATTTGGGGGCGTATATCAAAGATATACCAAGAGATCGATCAAATTAAAGTTATTGTGGTATGATTTTATGGTGCGCATCGTTTAAATAAGGTTGTGATGATGATCTCTTGTCCAAATAAGGTTGTGTTTTTTAAAATAAATCACGGCTATTTTAAATGCGTAATTGCAACCAAGGGCATAAAAATGCTTTTCAAGTTTATCTAAACAAGTACTTTGAACTTTAAAAAAAAACACGACTTTACAAACCTCTTTTTTTTTTTTTTTTTTTTTTAACCTAGCTGGGCTCGGTCGCCAGGTACTTTGCAAAATTATCTGGAATGTTTAGTTGACTAGTGCATATAATAACGTGTACACACCTTCGTCATAGGTTGCTGATAGATAGTTCTGGCCAGTGGTGTACATAACGCTCCGAAACCCCCACGGAGCGGGGTGGGGGGGGGATATGAAAGCAGACTTCTTATTGCTGGATAAATAATTGAATTGTCTACCAGTTTTAAATGTATTCAGCCGTTTTGCAACTGGTGGATAAGCTATTCTTCTTTCGTTACATAGATATTCACTGCTGTTGTTTCAGTTTGCACAATTGTATATGGTCCCTAAATTGAACGAAAAATGAATCTTTTAGCATATCTGGAAAACTACAGGATATTTTGAGCTCCCGTTTTGGATTCTTCTTTGAAATCACTTCTAGATTGTTTCTCCACCAAAATATTATATGGTTCCAGATCCTCATTTTTTCAAATAATAGTTTCATAATTCATAAAAAATTCAAAATTTCATCTGAGAGGAAGTCAATGACATTTTTACTGTTGTGTTGGTTCATACTTTGATATAGAAAAACAATATTTGCCGTACCCAAAGAGGTTTAGGTGTTATATGCACAAGTATCAAAAATATTTTTCACATTACGGGGTGTTTTTTTTTTTTTTACGGTTCAATTGTGAACCAACGGTTGGAGCAAATTTAAAACAATTTGGTTTACGAAGTGAAATAATGATGCTGATCACAAAAATGTGATGAAAAAGGGGGGTTTTCAAAGGAAATTTTAAAGTTGATGCCGATTTATATCTGAAGACGACCCCTTAACAACAATTTACCAACAGAATTTTGTAGAGCACATTATTCCTGAAAAAAATAACAGATTACACATGTGTCTAGTGTTCATGGTCTTCGAATACGAACCAGTGTTTCCTTTTTTTCATGACTGTACCTGCAGTCTAGCTCAAACTGAGATTTTACTCCATAAAGTTTTGCGCCACCGTGTATTTGAATCCGATGAAACTTCTTCAGAAATTTTTTTAAAATATTTCACGTTTTCGAATGACCATATATTTTATATTTAGGTAACATTCGCCACAAAGAGCCACCTGGAGGCGATGACTCAATTTTGTTAAAAAGTGCAGATACGACTTTTGTTTGTGTATTATTTGACATTTTTCATCATTTTTGGTAGACATTCTTCTTAACAAGCTAATTTAATAGCTTTTATTCTGATGAATATAGTTTTTTTTTCGCTTGGCATCAATTTCATATATCAATACTGATAAAGTGAATAGGGAGAATATAATTTTCAAAAAATAATGTCATTCGTTCCTAAACTGTTTAGAGAAGTTGGATGAATATTTTCATCAGTTGAGGTTACTTTAATCTTTATTTAAATGATTAATATTGCTTCCTTTATTTATTTCTTCCTATTTTCAACGATTTTTTTAACCGACTTCAACAAAGGAGGAGGTTATCAATTCAAAGCGTATACTTTTTTTTTGTTTGTTCGCACATAACATCCGATCAACTGAACCGATTTGGACGATTTTTTTTAATCGATAGGAGATAGTGTAACTTAGGTACCATGTACTCATATGACGATATTTGTTCACTAGAAAAAAAGTTATTATGGAAAACAGTAAATTTCATGTCATTGCCCCATTAAATGATTAAATTTTCAATCCATTGTTGCACAAATTTTTTGCCTCGCGAATCGACTTCAGTTGGAAATTGCTCTAAAAAGTAAAAAATAATATTTTTTCTTTGAACACCATCGAAACTACTTTTAAGCATAAGTTTTGAAGTCTGCGCAAAAACGATAGGTCAAATGTTATTTAACCATATTTTGCCAACATTTTTCAGAGAAGCCATTGAAAATTAAAAACAGAATATTTGTACCATTACACGAATGTGTGGTAATGAATGAAATGTATGCGAATGCTTTTAAAGAACCTGGATCCATTAAAATGTATATAGTTGAATTATAGTTGCGTATGATTCTATACATTGTTTTTGCGCCGACTTCAAAACTTATGTTTAAAAGTAGTTTCGATGGTGTTCAAAGAAAACAAATTATTTTTTACTTTTTAGAGCAATTTCCAACTGAAGTCGATTCTATTTTTTTCCAAAATTATTTTATTTCATGTGTCGTAAGTCTTACAAATGCGAAGTCTATTTTATATGGATGTGCAATATATTTATTTATAGTACTACAACAGAAAAAAAAGTTTATTGCTTATTTTGGAACAATTTTATTGGTACTAACTCACTAATAACTGTTGGGAATTTAAATTTATTATATTTATACATTACTGAATTTAAGAATCATACTCCTCAACCCTTTTATAAATATTATTTATTCATCCGTTCATACTAGATGGAACAAAAAATAATGCAATTTATTAAAATTGCCGTATAATTTTAATGATCATGTATGGCAATGACAAATTTAGAAGTCTTTAATGTTTTTTGTTGTTACTACTTATAAGGAATAAATGAATACGAAGAGAATCTGTCGTCATTATAAACTGCTTCGATTTTGACGTCATTCATTCGTTGTTTGCAGAAAAATGTGCAAGTGCGAAGGTGGGAACATTGCATTTTCTTATTCAGGACAGTTATATGCTGGTAAATACAAAAATTCACGTAGTTTCAAGATATGGTAAACGACTTGACACGGAACAGGTTTCACCTCGCGGTCTATTTGAGCAAGGCTTTGAATGAACGCAAGCAGCAGACAATTCTCTCTCTAAAGAAATGTTAAAAACAACGAGCTAGACGTAATTTCGACGTCATGGTAGGAATATGAAAAATGAAAGGAGCAGCAAAATCGGTCTAGTGAGGATGAATTCCAATCTGCAATTGCTCAAAATAATAGTGAAAATTAAAAATAAATAATTATAATAAAAATAAATCGTAATATAATTCAACCGCGACGAGATGGCCGGTGTCAATCAAATGAGAAAACGAGTCCATTCCTTAAAATAGATATTAAAATAGGTAGAATTTCTACCCATTCAAATTCCCCCATCAATTTTCGTGTGAGTATCACCCCTTCCTAAAAATGGACAATCCTGAAAAAAGGAGGAGTTATAGGCCATCTCTGCGAAGTTGAATTATAATAGCAATTAAAATAGGAATGCTTTGTGTTGATCTATTATACAATACGATTAGAGTGACTCCTTTTACTATTAGTTCTTAAAAAAAAAAAAAAAAAGAGATAGGTTTTAAATTTTACTCGTTGAACTGGAATTCTAAGTATTCTTTTTTTAGTAAGCGTAGTAATACTTAATCCAGCATACTAAAACATGAGTTTAGCACGGGGCGTATCATAATAATGTAATCCGAAGCGTGGGGGGAGGGAATAGTGAAGAAATGACAGTATTGGAAATGAACTGCGTCTTCTGTTACCAAAAAATAGTAAACACTGTCTATAAACCTCGTTAAAATGACCTCCGAGGGAGCTTCAAGATCATTTTGTCTTCACCGGAGTTGGTCTTATCCGATGAAAAATAGACAGCAACCAGGACAGGGATCGGAAATGCAGTTCATCTTTGCAGTAGTAGTTCATTTTAAGTGGGTTCGAATTTCCGAGGTTCGATTGTAAAAAGTTGAAGCACCGCTTCCAGTAAGCAGAGAAGTTTCTTCAGAGGAATCAACAGCATACACAAAAGAGTATTTGTGATTTGGTGACTCGTAATCACTTAAATTCAAAGCTTTATAAAGAGTTTCCTACATATATGGAGGTGAATAAGTCGTTTTACGTGTAAGTATTAGAACATGTTTGTGTGAAAACGCGAATATATTTGGGTGATTTTCTCAACACGTTAACTTTTGCCAATGCCAAGTAGGAAAAATTCAACTTGTAATTAATTACTAGCTGCGTAGCCCGGCGTTGCACGGGCTGTAATGTAGTGAAAGCAGTTTGAGAAAACTACTCGCCACCAAGGCGGCTCGCCTTTAAAGAAATGAGGAAAGTTTAAACAGTTTACTCGCCGTCAAGGCGGCTCGCCTTTACAGTAGCGAGGAAAGTTTCAATTCACTACTCGCCGCCAAGGCGGCTCGCCTTTAAAGTACCAAGGAAAAGTTTAATAAACTACTGAAGCTTTCCTGCATCAAAGAATCAATCGAATTATTTGCACATGCTTCCTCAAAAATAAAGACGATGTCAAGTAGCGCATACTTAGCACTCTCCCTAAATAACAAATAAAATTCCTTTCCAAAAACAATTATTTCCAAACCGCTTTCTTCCTGTAAAATTAATTGCAAAATTCTAAACGAAAAATGTCTTTTAATATTTGGATCGCAGCCAGAAAAAGTTCCTTCTAAAAACAGCAATTGCAATTTTATTTAAAAACACATTTTCAAAATGGTACCAGAGAAAAAATATGTCATTAATAATTAGAATAAAAACAATTGTTAGAACTTTGTTATAACACGTATTCAAAATGACAATGTAAAAAAATAGCACTCTTTCATTTTAAAAAGTTCAATTTAATTAACGTTTTAATTTAGGGCCGAATTCAAGTGAAACACCATTGCAATCGCTTCGAGGCGATCGCATATTGCAACCGCTACTGTAAGTCGAATTCAAGTGAATTCGTTTCACTTGAATCCAAATTTTGGAATTTGCGATTGCATTGGTGAGTTGCGATCGTCCGTGTTTCACTTGAATTCCTGCCTTTAAATCGCAACGGAAAGAAATAAATATCTTGGAATTTTAAATAGTTCAATAATTTAATTAACGTTTTAATTCAAAATGGCAACGGTAAGAAAAAATGTCTTGGAAGTTTAATCATTTATTAGGCTTAATCGCTTTAAATTTGACTACTTATTAATTGATATCTTCGCTAATTAAAATCGTATAATTTTATAGATTGAAACTAATGAAGCCTGAAAAATTACCTATCTATCGGTACCTGGTTCGACTTTCAGTTCATTGGCGTTCAGGAGAAAGAAGCGTGACATAGAAAGATAGTTAGAAAGAAAGATAGTTAGAAAGATACTCAGTTTTTACTATAAGTAGATTAATTGTTAATATTTGTTTAAAGACAACTCATTTAAGATCACAAATCAGTGCTCAGCAACGAAAAAAAATTAAAAATAAAATTTTAATGACAGTTTTAAGTTTAAGTTTAATGTAAAAAGTGTAATTACCATCTCCCGGCTTAACCACTTCCCCAACTCAAGAAATATTTTTAAAACTTTATTCAATTGACAAATAATGACATAAAAAACAAAATACACCATTTAGAATATTGCTTCATACATTTTTTTTTACATTATTTACAAACAAAACAGATTAAATCTAATTTTTTAAAGAAATAGTAGTATTTTTCGTTGGAATTTTAAACTTTTACAATACCAACTTTTTTTTTACTGCAAAGAGTTACCAGTTTCTTTATTTTTTCATTTGTCTGTTTTACATTTATTTTTATTTAGTCTATAAAATATTAACTGTAGGCGGACTCGAAGCATAATGAGTACAAGAAAGATCGGTTTCGCAAGAAACGCAAGTTAGCATGCGTAAACCTAACACTGATTTGTCATTTTCATTCCAAACCAACTGATGAAGCTTCATGATATTTGGAATTGACTTCAGTTTTTTTTGGTAGCAGGATTTCAACTCGCTTTATATCAGTCTCTGTGACGGTGAAGAGCCTTACTTTTAATGCTTAACGCAATTTAACATAAAAGTAAACATAATTACAAAATAGAACAAATAATTATTATTATATAAGTATTTTAAGTCATAAGTTAGCTAAAATAATAATGAATTTGTTCAAAATTATTCTAAGAATAAAAAAAAAACATAATTATATGATAACTAACAAGGAGAAATTTAATTAAGATTTTAAAAATTTACTTTTGAAAAATATTTTCCTTTAATGTTGATCCGTTCCGTAGATAAAAGCTATTTTGGAGTTCAAAATATTCTAAACTACTTTTTCATCTCCATTATATCATTTGAACTTTACCTAAAGAATATAATAATTTAACAACTAACAGTTTGAAAAAATAAATAAACAAAATCCAAATATAAAAAATAAAATTTCTAATTTATGGTTGAATTGTTAACCATAACTAAATAATAATGTAAATGTTACAGACTGTTCCTAGAATAGAAGAGACAAACAAAATTGTGTTGAAAACTTACCATGAAAAATTTCGTGGAAATAAAATACAATTAACGTTTGGATTTATTTTTAAATGCTTAATTTTGTTCTATTCAGTGAGAGAAAAACACTTTGAAACACAAAATATTGTAAACTACTTTTAAAATATTGATTAGAATAGTTAAATTTATAAAATTTTATTCTTATAAGTTTTAAATTTAGATGTAACTAATTAAACAACAAATAACTTCCATACAACTAAATATCATTCTATCTAAACTATTATGAATTTTAAAGATTGAACAATGTGCCCAACTTATTGCCATTTGAAATTTGCTAAAAGTATTAAAAAATAACACAACAACATAAATAACGTGCATAAAAATTTTTAAAATTCATTAAAATGTCAGTCTCCCAAAACCACTTCGTAAGTGGGGACGGAAATGACAGGGACGGAAATGACAAAACAGTGGGTTTTCGAAAACGGTGTGAAAAGTTTTTCATATCTTTAATTTAACTGTTGATACCTTAAAAGTGTTCGTAAGAACAAATTCGGCAGTGGAATTTTTTTAAATTTTATTTAAATTTTCTGGAAGATAACCAGGGGGACGGAAATGACATTGAATAAAGTCACGCATAGAATTTTTAAGATAAAACAAGCCTCACACACCCTAAAAGATGTGTAAACTTCGTTTAAAGCATATTTTTCTGCTGAGAAGAATGTTCTTAAACATTTTGAGCTATTTTATTGCCAACTAGCGCCATTTATAGAATTTTATTGAAGGTATTTCTACTTGGGGGAATTTTTTTTCAAAACCTGGGGACACGTATAAATTGAGCTCTCTACCAAAATATGTAAATATGATAAGGAATGCTCATATGGTACATTGAAGTACACACTTGTACTGTATCATAATGCATATGTATTAAATTTTAAAAAATGTTTCTTCATATAGTAATTTTTTTTTAAAGTTGACAAATGTGTATGGGGACAGGGGACGGAAATGACATTTTGCCTACATATATATTTTTTTAACATATAATTTAAGTGCAAAATAGTGCCAATGCACATTGTCATTACTCTTTGTGAGCATCTTGAATAGAACATAGCATTAGATAATGAAAATAGGTGTTTAATTGGAAGATATGGATGAAGGACACAAAAGTTAACGAATTGAGAAAATAACCCATTTAATATTTTACAGCTACCACTTTTTTTCCTCTTTAAATGACTAATATACATAAGATGACTCGTTGGGCAATTACTGTTGAAAGTCTTACAATAGATAAAATCTTGGCTGCAGTTCCTCCTTAATTGTCGAGGAATTGATTGAAGTATGCGTACTAATGTGCTATATAATTCAGAGACGTATAGAATCCTTGGTCAAAAGGTATAGTCCTATCCTAGTACGCAAGGCCGTAGCCAGCGGGGGTGGTCAGAGGGGTGTAATCCGTGCCACAGACAGATCGACAGATACACATACACGTCAAACACATAACCCCCTCTTCCTTTGTGTGTCGGAGGTTAAAAACAAAATTATACATTTTTCAACACGAAACATTTTAGAAAGAACGTTGCAATACCGCAATTTATACGATATTTTATAATTTACCGAGTCCTTAGTATTCCTTAAAACAGAGGAAAGGAAAGCAGACGATTTTTTCAACAATTAAAATATTTTATCTAACTCATTTCAACAAGGCTTGGAGTTTGGATTGCTACAAAAACAAATACATTTTAAAAATTATTAAGGGAAAAAGAACGAAACAAATAAAAGATATAAAAACGTAACGATGGTAACAACATGAAAAGTTCATTTCGGTGATAAAACAATTAATGCAGCTCTTCTACAATTAATACAGCTCTTCTAATGCTCGTAGAACCTTCGAACTGACATCATGTTTAGCAGAAAATTTAAAGCTTTCGAATGGTATAAGACTTGAAAATACGTATGAAATATTTCTTCAACATTTATCGAATTTGTATGAAAAAGGAGCTAAGGATTAGAATAGAAAAACAACGAAATAGAATTTTCGAAAAACGCTTCGAAGTGTACACCCCCATGCTACAAACTAATTTTGTGCCAAATTTTACAAAAATCGACCGAGCGGTTTTGACGCTGAGCGCGAAACAGACAGAAAGAAAGAAATAATTAAAGAAAGACAGACCCACCCTGACCAGCAGGGGGTCAGAACCCCCATCCCCGAAATTTTCAAACCTCAAAAGTTTTAAAAAAGTCTTCAACTAAAAAAAATCTGGTATGGACCCCACACTACTTCCTTTTACGTGTAAATTTCTTAGTAGTTGGCTTAAGTATTAAAAAAGTGCTTGGAGTGAGCAAGGTAAGAATTCAAATGTTTACTCCCCTAATCTGCCACGAAACAATGCAAAAAATATTTTACAATGGTTACTTTTCTAAATATTGCTTACTGCTCTTGCTAAATTTTGTCCGCCAATCTACAAATTGGAAAGGCGGAATTCCGGACGGGAGTGAAAGAAGTAATCCAACATTGTTCCGAAAGACAAGGTAGCCAATACTTATACGTAACTAAAATTTTTAAAAACTGGTAGTTAAAGTAAATGTCTTATGAAATTCAAGAGGAATAGACGTGTAGCATCTCCCATCTTGTGCTCACTAGGATCCGCCACAGTCACGGTGGGCCTCTTGTCAGTTTAATCCCCTTCTCCCCCTCCCATAAAAACCTCATTAAAATTATAGGGGAATGTGAAGCGAAATGAAATGTTTAAGGTCATTTACCTGCTTCAAAAGGGACAAATGGGAAATTTGTTCTGAAAATTATTGTACATAAAGAATTATGTATTTTGTAACACCACTTTTGTTGAAATATTATTTTTCACCTTTGGCAGTTATTTTGTACTTTTAAAAAAATGTGGAAAATTTCTCCTTAAAAAAATCATAAGGCAAAAAAAAAAAAATGTTTTGAAACATTATCTATTAGACGTTTAACAGTAGTTTTCATCAAATGAATGCGGAAATAAACAAAAGAAAAATTGAATATATCGATACCTTCGTGCAAAAAATGTAAAGAAAAATACAACGTTAAAGAAGCAAATACGCAGAAAAATGCGTTCCTTGTAACGCTGAAACACGTGTCTGCAGTATGCCTTTGTATTTGTGCTTCTTTAACGTTGTATTTTTCTTCACAAAAGAAAAACTATTTATGAAAAATAAACGAATAAGTAAATAAATGAATGAAGGAATAAATAATTATGTGAGAAAAAATAAATGAGTGAATAAAATGGAGAATAAAAAAGAGATGAGTCTATGAATGAGTAAATATTTAAGACAAAGAATGCAAATAAACTAATAAAGGAAGAAATACGTACGTGATTTAATAAATGAATGAATAAGTAAACGAAATGATCTATTTCACTCTGCCCCATCCACTTCGCCCAGCGTGCACTTGGCAAATTTCATTGAACATTAAAAATTAAAGAATGCCTAATCTATAGATATAAAAATGGACGTAAATCCAGTTTTCGTCGGATTTTCATCAAACTTGGCACAGTTTGGTGCCTTGATGCACTAGAATTCACATAGGCGGGGTTTTGAAATTTAAAAAAAATCCAAAAAGCTCAAAATTCAATTTTTTTGTCTTAAAATGGCCAGTTTCTTTCAATTTTGAAAAGATAGAGTAATAGAGATAAACCTTTAAAGCACACAAATTGATGAAATTTAACACATTTAAATGTGAGTGTTTCCATCACAAAGTACGATTAACAATGCATTTTCAATTTAAGGCTCACCTATATTTCATTTTAGAATGAAATAAGTTAAACATAATACAACACCGGGCATATAGCTTGTCTATATATATAAAAATGGATGTATGCACATATATTTGTTTCTTCCTTCTACAAATCCACAGTTTCGTCGAATTTTCTCTGAATCATCATCTGAAACCATGCACGAACTGTTCTCAGCGGAGCAACTGTACTAGGAGAGGCAATCTCCCTCACTACTGTATAATCTTTTATCGTAAAACCTTCCTCGCATCTGCGCATGCCTGAGCTCTCTTCGGATTTCCTCAAAATAGGGGAGAAATGCGAAGTAACATTCAACAGGAGGTGAGAAGCGAAAGCATTTAAGCATACCGTACTCGATTTTGGACATGCGAAAAGATTCGCGCTATCATTGGTCGAATCAACTTATCGATAGATCTCCTTTCGACGCCAAAACAAAGGCAATACTATTCTGAGATACAGCCTATATGAATTCGCACAGGTCTCCATAAAAATAAAAGACGAATATTTACTTAAAAATTACATAATTTCGTGGCAGAAAATGGTAAAAGCATTTTTATACCATTAGCATTTAGACTACTTTAATGTGCATTAAATCTTTTTGTGTGTACGTTATACTTTCTTTTTGTTATTGGTGCTAAAATATTGGAAAATATAATTGAATCAATTATAAAATATATTATTTTGCAAATGGAGGGGCTGTTATACATCAGTAAAGCTTTTAACAAGGTAATAAAAATTTGGAAATCATTACTTTCGATTTCTGTAAGTCCGCTGAATTTAATGTTACTTTCGAGCTTGTGAATTTAATAGATATAAATATTCCATTTCGTTTCGTTTCCTATTCTGGTAAATCGTTAGTGCTATCTGTAAATAACTTTGGGGTATATAAACACATAATTTGTTCTTCTGCTTGTCTTGCATTCTTTTTGCTCCATAAATGTTTGATGTAACTGAAAATTAAGACGGGGGGGGGGGGAATTTCATACTTTAAGGTAGCACTAAGTACTCGACAATAAACTTTTTTTTTTTTTTCAATTAGACGACATGCTAAACGATATCCAAAAAATGGTTTTTAGGGGACTAAATCATTTAATTTCTTCATTTAAAATTTATGTACCTAGTCCCCACGAGATACTTCATCAGGGCCAATAATCAGGAAATTTTCTTCATTAATAATTAGTCGGATAATCACTACAAACGTATAATAGAAATTCCTGTTTAAAGAAAATGTACATGAACATTTTAACTGCCTAATTATTAATAATTCTTCAACTGATAAAACAGATGCTAATACATGTACATTGTACACATATCGCATTAAGAGTAATAATAAAAGAATATCTATCCCTAAACCTCAAACACTGTAGTAAAAATTTAATATTTTCCCCCTTTTACTCAAAAATAAATTTCTAAGATACTATCTTATTTGTACAAAATATCAAAAATGTGTAAAAATATAAAGTATAGTATTTTTGCAGCAGTTTCAGAACTGTTTTAGAAGGGCGCGAATATTCATTTTTCCTATTATTCATGAACAGTAGTAATCCAATGCATTTGGAGCACTGGTTTTAAGTTTTAAAAGAAAATTGCATTTCCATAAATTGCTTTCCGTGTTTACATATAGATGGCACTACTCCGTGTTTTGGGATGAATTTGCATAGAAGTTATTTGTGTTTGTTTTGGAAATAGAACACTTTTTAGCTTGATTCTAACAATTCTAAATGTTTATTTATTTTATGATGTCAAGACAGTTAATACCTATTCTCTCCCCCACCCCCCCTTTCCTAGCACGACGTTTACATTCTGTTCTGACATTTTTCTTTCACTTCCCGTATTTTCCGAACCTATGCGCGGTGTTAGGCGATTGATTGACACGCAATCGACCAATGATGTCGCGTAACTTTTCGCATGTCCAAAATCGAGTACGGTATGCTTAAATGCGAAGCGAAAGCACCGGCAAGTGCGTCTCCTTATCCTATCACCCCTTTTTCAAATGGAAGCGATCGTGACTGCCAGGCGCGCAAAACGCAGCTAGACAGTAGTCCCTACCCAGCCAGTGGCTTGTCGCCAGGTGTTCCTCTCCCCGAGGCCGATGGCCTTCCTGCTTCCAGCGACTCTCTCGATCATTGTCAGCAAGAAAAGGCTTGCTGGTTAGGCGCTCCTTAAGACCCCTACTATGTTAGGATTGGCCCTTGATCACTTTCCGGCGCGAAGTGTGTACAAGGGGCAGGTCCATCGCTCTGCTATTTTCCACACTCTGCCATTTCCAATTTCTTGTAAATTTGTTCTTACATTTAACCCAGTCCTTCCATTTGCTTGATGTCAGCTCAATCATGTTTTCTCTCGTACCCAAACAGCGAAAAAGAGCTTCGGCCCGGCACAAATTCTTATCATGATGTGTATCTGTGAAACAATTAAGTGTAACATCGATTATCTGAACATACGTCTGTATTGCCGTCGGTACACCCCTCTCGCAGATTGACGAGCGTTGAAAATAAGTATCGAACTTTCGATTATCCGCGAAATACACTGAAGTGACAAAAGTCATGGGATACCTCTTAATATCGTGTCGGCCCTCCTTTTGCCCGGCGAAGTGCAACAACTCGACGTGGCATGGACTCAACAAGTCGTTGGAAGTCTTCTGCAGGAATATTGAGCCATGCTGTCTCGATAGACGTCCATAATTGTGAAAGCGTTGATGGGGCAGGATTTTGGGCACGAACAGACCTCTCGATGGTGTCCCATAAATGCTCAATGGGATTCATGTCGGGCGATCTAGGTGGCCAAATCATTCGTTGGAATTGTCCAGAATTTTCTTCAAACCAATTGCGAACAGTTGTGGCCCGGTGACATGGCGCATTGTCATCCATAAAAATCCCATCGTTGTTTGGGTACATGAAGTCCATGAATGGCTGCAAGTGATCTCCAAGTAGCTGCACATAAGCATTTCCAGTCAATGTTCGGTCCAGTCGCACTAGAGGACCAAGTCCATGCCATGAAAAAACAGCCCACACCATTACGGAGCCACCACCAGCTTGAACAGTGCCTTGTTGACAGTTTGGGTCCATGGCTTCATGGGGTCTGCGCCACACTCGAACCCTACCATCGGCTCTTACCAGCTGAAATCGTGACTCATCGGACCAGGCCACGGTTTTCCATTCATCTAGGGACCAACCGATATGCTCACGTGCCCACGAGAGTCGCTGCAAGCGATGTCGTTCTGTCAGTAAAGGCACTCGAGTCGGTCTTCTGCTGGAATAGCCCAAGAAATCCAAATTTCTCCGCACAGTTCTAGCAGACACGTCCATTGTACGTCCCACATTGATTTCTACGGTGATTTGACGCAGTGTTGCTTGTCTGTTAGAATTTACGACTCTTTGCAGACGTCGCCGGTCTCGATCTTTAAGTGCAGGCGGTCGACCACTGCGCTGTCCATGGTGGGATGTTATGCCTGAAATTTCATACTCTGGGCACACTCTTGACACAGTGGATCTGGGAATGTTGAATTCTCTAACGATTTCCGAAATGGCATGACCCATGCGTCTAGCTCCAACTAAAATTCCGCGTTCAAAGTCTGTTAATTCACGTCGTGCGGTCATCATCACGTTAAAACCTCTTCACATGAATAACTTGAACAGAAATGAAAGCTCTGTAAAAGCACTGCGCATTTATACCTGTTCTATGCGATGCTACTGCCATCTGAAAATTTGCATATTGCTATCCCATGACTTTTGTCACTTCAGTGTAAGGTAGCACGGTGACCCGGAAAAGCGAAAGCAGCGGATATTCTGAAAAAGAAATAAAAACGACACTAGTTAGCTATTAGTAATATTAGTTAGCTATTAAAGACGTTTTTTTCCTTTTACTCCTGTGCTTTGTACTTTGTTTTCACCTTTGTAAACTATACCAATTAAGAGAGGACAGAAGGTGGGCAACAAAAAAAGTGCATAGCTTCCTCTGGAAAATTTGGAAATAAAAAAATCATACACGGAATTTTTTGTCCTTTACTCCTCTTTTGTAATTATTTGGCCCAACAGCAAAACAACTGAATTGTATAGGATTTTCATGCGGCGTACACATTTGCCCCAACTTGTGGGACAAATGTGTACTTCGGAGGTGGTTTTAAAAACATTGCAATACAACCATGAAAAAAATAGTTTTTTTTTTTAAATTCTTTGGGTGATTCGTAATCTAGAGAAACGCCGCTAAAAAATGATGTAAAAAAATAAAATTCTGAATATCCCCCTCCCCACCAGAGACTGAAGAAGTTGAATTTCGTCAAAACGGGTACACAATTACCCCACTTCACCCTACAGTCATAGAAAAAAAAAACGAAACACAATGAATTATTTGGCTGCTGTACTTGCTAAGAGCAAAAGAAAGGTGTCTTCTGACATGGATTAAAATCTTCTTTAAAACTATGTGAATTAAATGTTGGTAAGGGGCCATATACAAAGTGAAATGAGCACAAAGTCTGAACTTTCAAAAAGGAACCACTACATTTGGTTACAAATTCGATGCGGAGAGTCAAAAGCAAGCAGGGTACCAAACGGCATTACTTTAGGACGAGTAGAACAAAAATTATTACCGATCAAAGATTTAGGGACCACCACCACATGTAAAATGCTACTTTCAAGGTCAAAGTTTACAAAGAGTAGACATTATATTTTTTGAAGAAATTAACTAAAACTAATCGCTTTTATACGTTTGCTTTTTGTAATTAATTAGAAATAGCAACCCCGTTTTATTATAACAATGGATTTCATATTTAATGACATCAGCGTAAATTAAAATTTTTATGGTATTTGACAAACGAGTTTTGGCAACGTTAGAATTGTTATTTTTTTCAAATTTTAAAGAGATCGGAACAACTTTAAGATATCCCCCCCCCCCGAATCGGTAATTTACCTACTTTTTTTCTCGCCAAGCAAAGTACCTGCTACCATATATGAAATCCAAAAATTGTTGCCACAAAACTTTAAAAAGAATAAAACTCAAAAAATAGTACAAAATGCAAGAAAACACAAAATTTGGCAACAGGAAAAACCCAAAAGCTGAAGAAACCTAAATTGGCAAAATTAAAATAAATAACAGAAACCCTAAAAAGTCCGTAGGGAGTGCCAGATTTGGCGCGTAATATTTGGGGGCGTATATCAAAGATATACCAAGAGATCGATCAAATTAAAGTTATTGTGGTATGATTTTATGGTGCGCATCGTTTAAATAAGGTTGTGATGATGATCTCTTGTCCAAATAAGGTTGTGTTTTTTAAAATAAATTACGGCTATTTTAAATGCGTAATTGCAACCAAGGGCATAAAAATGCTTTTCAAGTTTATCTAAACAAGTACTTTGAACTTTAAAAAAGAAAAACACGACTTTACAAACTTCTTTTTTTTTTTTTTTTTTTTAACCTAGCTGGGCTCGGTCGCCAGGTACTTTGCAAACTTATCTGGAATGTTTAGTTGACTATTGCATATGTTGTTGTTGTTGCTGCATGCCCCCGTTGGTCAGCAGAGCTAGACCAGGTCCATGATGTTGTACACCCTAAGGAAATCAAACACCAGCAAAGGATCGTCCGCCAAATCCTGTCTGGTAAGTCCCAGGCACTTAAGGATGTGGAGAGGAGATGCCTCTTGAACAAAGTTCAACAGTTGGTACATGTTTGAAATCTCTTAGCACCCCCAATGAATTTCATAGTTTTAAGATGACCACTACGAAGGCGGGCAAGAGTGGTTTGCTCCTGTCTATTGAATTCTTGAGCCAGGGAACCTCCAGGACGAATACTCTGATACCAGTGGTGCTCTGGGGGGACATTCCAAGTGATCCCATTTTGGTGTTTGATCTTTGAGAAAATCTCACAATAGGTTAGCGGTGCTGACTGCGCAGTGGGCTCACAAGCACCTGCTTTTGCCAAAATATCTGGGATCTCGTTGCCCTCTAGATTTATGTAAATATACAATAGTACTACTACTACTAGTAGTAGTAGTACTATTGCACATAATAACGTGTACACACCTTCGTCATAGGTTGCTGATAGATAGTTCTGGCCAGTGGTGTACATAACGCTCCGAAACCCCCACGGAGCGGGGTGGGAGGGGGGGGCATAAGATTTGAGAGTACAACCTCTAAAAAATTAGCACAATGAGTTACAAGGGAAAAATATTTTTTTAAAGTTTAATAGGGAAGTGGGAAATGCACTTACAAATCTGGCAAGGGGGCGCACCTGAGTCTATGTACGCTACTGGTTCTGGCCCAGCTGGTTGAGGACACGATTGAAATTCATTTGAGCTGTGTAAATAATGGCATGCTAATTTATATGGAACAATCACTAGCAAGAATTAGAATAGTTGTAATTGTGGATTTTCTTCATAACTGACTATACGTACAGGATGGTACAGTACAGTCATAGAAAAAAAACCGAAACACTCTGAATTATTCAGCATTCGTTTATCTACGCAACTAACTCAGGCAGCACATACCTGCTGGAGAGATGTTACGTTTTAAAAGTCTTTGTATTTTTAAACTTTAAACTACTCTATTAGGATCGGCAATAATGCTAAAACCTTGGCATATAATTGAAAAACACGTCAAAACGTCACAGATTATTTCGAATAACCTTCCAAAATGACTCATTTTCCTGTAAATATCAAGTTTCTGCGAAAGAAGTTTTCTGAATTGCCGCATGTGATATGAAAGCAGACTTCTTATTGCTGGAAAAATAATTGAATTGTCTACCAGTTTTAAATGTATTCAGCCGTTTTGCAACTGGTGGATAAGCATATTCATCTTTCTTTACATAGATATTCACTGCTGTTGTTTCAGTTTGCACAATTGTATATGGTCCCTAAATTGAACGAAAAATGGATCTTTTAGCATATCTTGAAAACTACAGGGTATTTTGAGCTCCCGTTTTGGATTCTTCTTTGAAATCACTTCTAGATTGTTTCTCCACCAAAATATTATATGGTTCCAGATCCTCATTTTTTCAAATAATAGTTTCATAATTCATAAAAAATTCAAAATTTCATCTGAGAGGAAGTCAATGACATTTTTACTGTTGGGTTGGTTCATACTTTGATATAGAAAACAATATTTGCCGTACCCAAAGAGGTTTAGGTGTTATATGCACAAGTATCAAAAATATTTTTCACTTTTTTTTTTTTTTTTTTTTTTTTTTTTACGGTTCAATTGTGAACCAACGGTTGGAGCAAATTTAAAACAATTTGGTTTACGAAGTGAAATAATGATGCTGATCACAAAAATGTGATGAAAAAGGGGGGTTTTCATAGGAAATTTTAAAGTTGATGCCGATTTGTATCTGAAGACGACCCCTTAACAACAATTTACCTATACAGCATTTTGTAGAGCACATTATTTCTGAAAAAAATAACAGATTACACATGTCTCTAGTGTTCATAGTCTTCGAATACGAACCAGTGTTTCCTTTTTTTCATGACTGTACCTGCAGTCTAGCTCAAACTGAGATTTTACTCTATAAAGTTTTGCGCCACCGTGTATTTGAGTCCGATGAAACTTCTTCAGAATTTTTTTACAAATATTTCACGTTTTCGAATGACCATATATATTTTACATTTAGGTAACATACGCCACAAAGAGCCACCTGGAGGCGATGACTCAATTTTGTTAAAAAGTGCAGATACGACTTTTGTATGTGTATTATTTGACATTTTTCATCATTTTTGGTAGACATTCTTCTTAACAAGCTAATTTAATCTCCATGTATTATTTCTCTAAGCCGAATCCTATACCCGGTCGAAACTCGCTCATTTCTTTATCGAATTGCAAGAAAATTTATGATTTTGGAGCTTATACCGCGGGCTATTGACGAAAATTAGACCCACCCTCTAAAAAGTGTCGGTTCGTTTTTTATTCGAACTTCAATTTTTGGGCACAAAATTGACTCTATCTAGCGAAATAATCGTCGTATCGTCTCCATTTTGATTTCATTCGAAAGATTAAAAAAAATGCGTTCTTTAGAACGTTTCTGCGCTAGCGCCGCGTAACGAGAATCTCGAAAATCCACGTTTAAGCGACTTATAAGCGATTGAAGTTTGAAAAAGTTGAATTTTTTGCTCAACTGTTAAAATCGTTACATTGTTGTTCAAATCAATTTTAAATGCGACATTTCAAGCCAAGGCTTAGCTCGGTAAACCTTAATTGTAACTTTTATTGTTTCAAAATACTATGGTAGTTTTGAGATAACGTTAGTATTTAGGCAGAAATTCAAGTGAAACACGGACGATCGCAACTCACCAACGCAATCGCTAATTCTCAAATTTGGATTCAAGTGAAACGTTACAATCGCTACGAGATGCGATTCTATCGTAATTCAACTTCCAATAGCGATTGCAATTTTGGTTTATTGCGATCGCCTAGAAGCGATTGCAATGGTGTTTCACTTGAATTCGGCCCTTAGTTTAGTAGTAGCCTTGGGCATTTGATTTTAATATAGGGTATCACTTTTGTAGTAGTTGTAAAAGTGAACGTGTCTTTAATCTCTTTGAAAAGTTGTCAGAACGACGGCAGTAGATGGCGATGTTGTGCAAATGAAGCCAATAAAAATTGTCGTATTAAATTTTAAGTTTAAAGTTTTTTTTTTTTTTTTTTGCGGAATTCCGCACGGGTCACCTAGTAGCTTTTATTCTAATGAATTTACTTTTTTTTCAAATGGCATCAATTTCATATATCAATACTGATAAAGTGAATAGGGAGAATATAATTTTCAAAAAATAATGTCATTCGTTCCTAAACTGTTTAGAGAAGTTGGATGAATATTTTCATCAGTTGAGGTTACTTTAATCTTTATGCAGATGATTAATATTGCTTCCTTTATTTATTTCTTCCTATTTTCAACGATTTTTTTAACCGAATTCAACAAAGGAGGAGGTTATCAATTCAAAGCGTATACTTTTTTTTTTGTTTGTTCGCACATAACATCCGATCAGCTGAACCGATTTGGACGATTTTTTTTTAATCGATAGGAGATGGTGTAACTTAGGTACCATGTACTTATATGACGATATTTGTTCACTAGAAAAAAAGTTATTATGGAAAACAGTAAATTTCATGTCATTGCCCCATTAAATGATTAAATTTTCAATCCATTGTTGCAAAAATTTTTTGCCTCGCAACAGCAATATTAATAGTAATCATGATGAAAAATTTGAACCAAGGCTTAACTAAATCTAACATGTAACTCATTAGCGGTAACGTACGTAGTATGTGTTAAAATCTTATGAACAACGAGAAACTAGAATTGCTTTGAAATATAAATTAGTTGACAAACCGTTGATATTTAAATGGCTTTGATTAAGCTAGTACACAAATAAATACCAGAGAATAACAAAGATTATTTTTTAGTGTCAATCGTTTATAATAAGGCCCCTATATATACGAGCCGGCGCATCAAGATTAAGTTTCACCACTTTGGATCCAGCGCGTGTTTGTGTGTTTGAGTGGTTGTCTTTTCTGGCCAGTAATCGAGTTTTGGTAATTTTTCACTGTGAGCAATTATTAGCGGCACGTGGATTTGGCAAAGCTTAGCAATGTGCCAAAACTTTTTTCTGGTAACCCTACTCCGCAACAATGAAAATTTGAAAGTAAAAGTTAAGGAATTGGATCCAAAGTGGTGAAACTTAATCTTGATGCGTCGGCCTGTCTATATAGCGGCTCTAGTTTATAATTTTAGACGCGTTGCTAGTTTCTTCCTTTTTTTTCAGTTTATTTTATGGAGCATTTACTTAAGAAAATTAGGTGAAGTTCCGTAATGGAAACATTACCTTATTTCATAAGTACACTTACACTAAAAAGATAAAATAAAATAATTTTGGAAAAAAATAGAATCGACTTCAGTTGGAAATTGCTCTAAAAAGTAAAAAATAATTTTTTTTCTTTGAACACCATCGAAACTACTTTTAAACATAAGTTTTGAAGTCGGCGCAAAAACGATAGGTCAAATGTTATTTAACCATATTTTGCCAACATTTTTCAGAGAAGCCATTGAAAACTAAAAACAGAATATTTGTACCATTACACGAATGTGTGGTAATGAATGAAATGTATGCGAATGCTTTTAAAGAACCTGGATCCATTAAAATGTATATAGTTGAATTATAGTTGCGTATGATTCTATACATTGTTTTAGCGCCGACTTCAAACCTTATGTTTAAAAGTAGTTTCGATGGTGTTCAAAGAAAACAAATTATTTTTTTCTTTTTAGAGCAATTTCCAACTGAAGTCGATTCTATTTTTTTCCAAAATTATTTTATTTTATGTGTCGTAAGTCTTACAAATGCGAAGTCTATTTCATATGGATGTGAAATATATTTATTTATAGTACTACAACAAAAAAAAAAGTTTAATACTTATTTTTGAACAATTTTATTGGTACTAACTCACTAATAACTTTTGGCAATTTAAATTTAAATTATATTTATACATTACTGAATTTAAGAATCATACTCCTCAGCCCTTTTACAAATATTATTTATTCATCCGTTTATACTAGATGGAACAAAAAATAATGCAATTTATTAAAATTGCCGTATAATTTTAATGATCATGTATGGCAATGAAAAATTTAAAGGTCTTTAATGTTTTTTGTTGTTGCTACTTATAAGGAATAAATGAATACGAAGAGAATCTGTCGTCATTATAAACTGCTTCGATTTTGACGTCATTCATTTGTTGTTTGCAGAAAAATGTGCAATTGCGAAGGTGGGAACATTGCATTTTCTTATTCAGGACGGTTATATGGTGGTAAATACAAAAATTCACGTAGTTACAAGATATGGTAAACGACTTGACACGGAACAGGTTTCACCTCGCGGTCTATTTGAGTAAGGCTTTGAATGAACGCAGGCAGCAGACAATTCTCTCTCTAAAGAAATGTTAAAAACAACGAGCTAGACGTAATTTCGACGTCATGGTGGGAATATGAAAAATAAAAGGAACAGCAAAATCGGTCTAGTGAGGATGAATTCCAATCTGCAATTGCTCAAAATAATAGTGAAAATTAAAAATAAATAATTATAATAAAAATAAATCGTAATATAATTCAACCGCGACGAGATGGCCGGTGTCAATCAAATGAGAAAACGAGTCCATTCCTTAAAATAGATATTAAAATAGGTAGAATTTCTACCCATTCAAATTCCCCCATCAATTTTCGTGTGAGTATCACCCCTTCCTAAAAATGGACAATCCTGAAAAAAGGAGGCGTTATAGGCCATCTCTGCGAAGTTGAATTATAATAGCAATTAAAATAGGAATGCTTTGTGTTGATCTATTATACAGTACGATTAGAGTGACTCCTTTTACTATTAGTTCTAAAAAAAAAAAAAAAAAAAGAGATAGGTTTTAAATTTTACTCGTTGAACTGGAATTCTAAGTATTCTTTTTTTAGTAAGCGTAGTAATACTTAATTCAGCATACTAAAACATGAGTTTAGCACGGGGAGTATCATAATAATGTAATCCGAAGCGTTGGGGTGAGGGAATAGTGAAGAAATGACAGTATTGGAAATGAACTGCGTCTTCTGTTACTGTTACCAAAAAAGAGTAAACACTGTCTATAAACCTCGTTAAAATGACCTCCGAGGGAGCTTCAAGATCATTTTGTCTTCACCGGAGTTGGTCTTATCCGATGAAAAATAGACAGCAACCAGAACATGGATCGGAAATGCAGTTCATCCTTGCAGTAGTAGTTCATTTTAAGTGGGTTCGAATTTCCGAGGTTCGATTGTAAAAAGTTGATGCACCGCTTCCAGTAAGCAGAGAAGTTTCTTCAGAGGAATCAACAGCATACACAAAAGAGTATTTGTGATTTGGTGACTCGTAATCACTTAAATTCAAAGCTTTATAAAGAGTTTCCTACATATATGGAGGTGAATAAGTCGTTTTACGTGTAAGTATTAGAACATGTTTGTGTGAAAATGCGAATATTTAATATTTTACAGCTGCCACTTTTTTTTTCTCTTCAAATGACTAATATAGATAAGATGACTCGTTGTGCAATTACTTACAGCAGTTGTCGATTTATAAAATCTTGGCTGCAGTTCCTCCTTAATTGTCGAGGAACTGACGATAGAAAAAAGCATGCACATGTGCTATTTAATTCCGCGACGTATAGAGTCCCAGGTCAAAAGGCCTATCCTAGTACAGTAGTTTATGTTCTCGAGTGGACGTGCATATCCTCTAGAATGCAAGTCACGGCAGCATGTTTGACAAGGTGTTTCTGCTCGTTTTATGATCTATGCTATAGTAAGAGTTTTTTAACTTGCCCCCCCCAAAAAATGATTTTCCCATACTGATACACGTGGTGTCTCAAAAGTTGCTTTTAATCATCAGTTGATCACCATTATAATATTAGTCTCCTAGAATAAAATATTTATATTTTAAAATGACAACATTCGTCTACAAGTGAAAAAAAAAGAAAAGATATCTTCCGAATTTTTTTTACGGAATTGAAAATAATTGGGATAGTATATGTTATCTCTAGGCAAATCATTATTCTTACCGAAAGATACCAGCTTAATGGGAGGATTATCTCATTTAGTTTCCCCAAAAGTCGCAAAGTTTTTCAAAAGTGAACTTTTTCCTATGATTTTGAAATAAATATTTTAGAAACAGATGCGATTTTGTTGACGAATTCTGCAATTAATTTCTCATTAAGACAATGTTATAAAAAATTAAGAGCTTTTATTCTGTGCCAGTATTGTAATATTATAAGGGAAAAAAAACTTCAAAAAATATTTCAAGTTCAAGAAATTGTTTGACTCAATGATAATAAATATGAGTACGCTAAATAAAACGAAACTCATTCACAACGTCAAACATGAATAACAATATTTTCAGCATCGAATTTTGTTTTAGTGTCGAACCTAGAGACTCTAGAATCTACCTCTTGTTTGCCCTAGATGAAACTATTCACCGCAAAAATAACTTCTGAAGCTTCTGTTGCAAATTTGACTCAACACTTTGCTTGATGGTTACGTAGTATTTCTGAGAGCCCGAATTGCAAACTGTCTCCTCCAACCTAGTTTCATCTTGATGTCATTGCTTCAAAAAAAAAAAAAAAATGTAATGACAGAAGGAGGTACAGTCATAGAAAAAAAAAACGAAACCCTCGCTCGTATTCGAAGACTATTAACACCAGAGACACGTGTAATACACTGAAGTGACAAAAGTTATGGGATACCTCTTAATATCGTGTCGGCCCTCCTTTTGCCCGGCGAAGTGCAACAACTCGACGTGGCATGGACTCAACAAGTCGTTGGAAGTCTTCTGCAGGAATATTGAGCCATGCTGTCTCGATAGACGTCCATAATTGTGAAAGCGTTGATGAGGCAGGATTTTGGGCACGAACAGACCTCTCGATGGTGTCCCATAAATGCTCAATGGGATTCATGTCGGGCGATCTAGGTGGCCAAATCATTCGTTGGAATTGTCCAGAATTTTCTTCAAACCAATTGCGAACAGTTGTGGCCCGGTGACATGGCGCATTGTCATCCATAAAAATCCCATCGTTGTTTGGGTACATGAAGTCCATGAATGGCTGCAAGTGATCTCCAAGTAGCTGCACATAAGCATTTCCAGTCAATGTTCGGTCCAGTCGCACTAGAGGACCAAGTCCATGCCATGAAAAAACAGCCCACACCATTACGGAGCCACCACCAGCTTGAACAGTGCCTTGCTGACAGTTTGGGTCCATGGCTTCGTGGGGTCTGCGCCACACTCGAACCCTACCATCGGCTCTTACCAGCTGAAATCGTAACTCATCGGACCAAGCCACGGTTTTCCATTCATCTAGGGACCAACCGATATGCTCACGTGCCCACGAGAGTCGCTGCAAGCGATGTCGTTCTGTCAGTAAAGGCACTCGAGTCGGTCTTCTGCTGGAATAGCCCAAGAAATCCAAATTTCTCCGCATAGTTCTAGCAGACACGTCCATTGTACGTCCCACATTGATTTCTACGGTGATTTGACGCAGTGTTGCTTGTCTGTTAGAATTTACGACTCTTTGCAGACGTCGCCGGTCTCGATCTTTAAGTGCAGGCGGTCGACCACTGCGCTGTCCATGGTGGGATGTTATGCCTGAAATTTCATACTCTCGGCACACTCTTGACACAGTGGATCTGGGAATGTTGAATTCTCTAACGATTTCCGAAATGGCATGACCCATGCGTCTAGCTCCAACTAACATTCCGCGTTCAAAGTCTGTTAATTCACGTCGTGCGGTCATCATCACGTTAAAACCTCTTCACATGAATAACTTGAACAGAAATGAAAGCTCTGTAAAAGCACTGCGCATTTATACCTGTTCTATGCGATGCTACTGCCATCTGAAAATTTGCATATATTGCTATCCCATGACTTTTGTCACTTCAGTGTATGTTATTTTTTCAGGAATAATGTTCTCTATAAATTTTTATTGGTAAATTGTTGTTAAGGGGTCGTCTTCATATAAAAGTCGGCATCAATTTTAAAATGTTCTATGAAAACACCCCTTTTTTATCGAATATCTATGATCAGCAACATCATTTAACTTTGTATACCAAATCGTTTTAAATTTGCTCCAGCCGTTGCTTCACAATTGAACTGAGAAAAAACCGTCCCGTAATGCTAGTTGCAGCTTGAAGTCGTTCATCTTTGACAATTTTTATCGTTTTTTCAAAAAATATATGATTCAATACAATCTTCTTTTCTTCGAAAAATGGAAAAGGCCGGAGATGTAGCGTTTTTTACCCTATGTACAGTCATAGAAAAAAAAAAAACGAGACACTCGCTCGTATTCAAAGACTATTAACACTAGAGACACGTGTAATATGTTATTTTTTCAGGAATAATGTGCTCTACAAATTAATGTTAGTAAAGTGTTGTTAAGAGGTCGTCTTCATATAAAAATCGGCATCCACTTTAAAATTTTCTATGAAAACCCCACTTTTTTATCGCATATTTGTTATCAGCAACATTATTTAACTTTGTATACCAAATCGTTTTAAATTTGCTCCAGCCGTTGCTTTATAATTGTACTGAGAAAAAATCGTCGTTAAAAATATTTTTGATACTTTGGCATATAATACCTAAACCACAATAGGTACGGCAAAGTTTGTTTTTTTATATCAAAGTATGAACCAACCCAACAGTAAAAACGTCATTGACTTCATCTCGGATAAAATTTTGAATTTTTTATGAATTATGCAATTAATATCTGAAAAAATGATGATCCATATAATATTTTGATGGAGAAACAATCTAGAAGGGGTTTCAAAGGAGAATCCAAAATGGGAGCTCAAAAAATCCAGTAGTTTTTGAGATATGCTAAAAGAACCATTTTTAGGGACCATATACAACTTTGCAAACTGAAACAATAGCAGGGAATTTCTATGCAAAGAAAGAGGAATATGCTTATCCACCAGTTGCAGAACATGCTCAGCGTTTTTATATAGTATTTAGTTTTCAACAGTTTTAATATGTTGAGAGTGAAACGCGAATAAAACTGCTGAGTCTATTTTAAAAATGGTAGACAATCCAATTTTTTGCCCAATAGTGAGAAGTCTGCATTCATGCAACTGTAGCAATTCAGAAAACTTTTTACGTGAACACTTGATTTTCATACAAAACTGTGGTGTCTCGGAAGGTTACTTGGAATAATTTGTGACGATTAGACATTTTTTTTAATTCAGAGTCACGGTTTTAACATTTTTTGCCAATCCTAATACAGTAGTTTATAGAAATACAAGAGGTTACTTTTAAGTTGTAACCTCTCTCCAGAAGGTATGTGCTGCAACGGTTAGTGCGTAGCTAAAAGTATGCATCTATCTTTATTTAATCAAAAAGATAGAATGTTGCGTTTTCCCCTTGAACTCTACACGGTACTGTTTTCTCTTCCAAATTTCAAAAAATATTATAACTTTAAATAAACGCGAGAATTTTTAATTAATTACGAAAAGCAAACGTATTATTGCTAGTTGCTTTAAGTAATTTAATCGAAAAAATATGATTTGTCTACTCTTTGTAAATTTCGACCTTGAAAGTACCATTTTACATGTGGTGGTGATCCCTAAATCTTTGGTCGGTCATAACTTTTGTTCTACTGGTCCTAAAGTGATGCCGCTTGGTACCCAGCATACTTTTGGATCTCCGCGCCTAATTATGTAACCAAATGTAGGGGTTCCCTTTGAAAATTCAGACTTTGAGTTCATTTCACTTTGTATATAGCCCCTTATCAAAATTTTACTCACATAGTTTTAAAGAAGACGTTAATCCATGTCAGAAGACACCTTTTTTTTGTTCTCGGCAAGTATAGCAGCCGAATAATTCAGAGTGTTTCGTTTTTTTTTTTTTCTATGACTGTACGTAACATCACACTGTACGTAAATTTATCTACCAGTATTTAAGCACGCGTGCAAGGCTAGTAGTCGTAAATCGATCGACAGATAATTACATGTTAGGATTACATCGCTTCTTAAAACCCATATGTGATGAAGTTGGCCCTAACTAAGGCTCGCCCTAATAGTAGGTCTCCTCCTTGCCCGCGCGATGGGAGTTCAGAGTGTACGGTAGGACTCTCGCTCTGCTATGTCCTTTGCTTTGTTATCCTAAACTCATGTAATTATGCACGTATATTTAATCCGGTCCTTCCATTTTTTTTCCATGTCAGCTCGATCATGTTCTCTCTCATAGCTGGGGAGCTAACTGTCACAAATCAATGGAAAACTGCAGATCATGTTAAGAAGATGCCACTTGGTAGGAATGTTGTTTATAGCTACAAAATAAAATTAAGACCCAGAGGCACTTTCAAAAACCGTTTTAATCCAAGCCTATGCTACTGCTTTAAAAAAAATCTTACAAAAGAGGTGTTTACATCAAATTATATGTTTTTCAGGTCAAGGATTTCATTTGCCATGTCGAAAAAAAGCTAAGTGTTCATTTTGATGTTTATTTATTTTTAGAATTATATTGTTTACAAGAAAACTACATGCAGTATCCAAAATATTTTAGAAGAGTAACCGATTTGTGACCAAAATATATTAACTGGGGAAAATGGAGTGATGGTAACCTAACCATCCTCAAATCAGTCTCCTAAGAACTCCGCGCACTCCTCCCAGTGGTGCTACAACTGTTAGAAACATTCCCAGAAGAACCGTTTTGGAATAAAGTGTAGCTCAGCACGGCTGTCGTTTCAGGCATAATGTCCTCTTTTGTTTGAAATATCGTTCCTTTCAATCGTCCCTTGAATTTGAAACAGTCGGAAGTCGCATGGCGCCAAATCAGGAGAGTGAGAAGACTGCGGCACCACAAGAGATTGGTTTTTCTCCAAAAGAACTTCTGAATCAAGTGCGAGAAATATGCTGGAAAATCGCCCTCGAAAGGCGTTTGCACCTTTCAAATTTTTTCAACTTGGCTATCACTGAAATTCTAACAAAATTTGATTCACTAGTGGCACTAGAGTTGCTTCGTAATTTTCCTTAAAATAGAAAAAGAAAGGAGAAAAATAAAGAGAAAGAAGAAAAAAAATGAGACGAGAGCACAACGCACCACTTTAGTCAAATACAGTTTGCCAGGGACAGACGTTAATCGAGAAAAAAATTAGCTCTTGTGCAGAAAGTTACAAGGCCAGAATATACAAGAGCAATTTGATTTATGTTCATCAGGTTTTCAAGTATTTTCACACGGGGTTCTGCCCAAATATTAACAAGGTTTGTTGAGAAATTCAAGTCATAAAGAATAGCTCTTCACTCTACAAGGTACTCTCCCTAGTTATGATAGTTATAGATATAATTACAAATTCACAAGTTGTAACCTCATCAGGTGTAGACGTTAAAGAAAATAGTACTGCACGAACTCGCTCATTGATGTCACTTTCTGTGGCCATGGGGAAGCAGACAAAAATGATATTGCATCTTCAAGACATAGTGAAGAACGGCTACAAGAATATTTTCAATCGCACAGTTGATAGCAATGTCTTAGTTTTCACTATAACTTACTTCTTTACATTGTCACCAACAAGTTTAGATAAACTTTGGATTTCTTAAGGAGCAGGAAAGAAATAGATTCATTTCAGATCATCTATTGGGGAAGGAAAGTCTCTTGCTTTGAAGGGATTTCATGCCTTTGCAGACTGTGACAGCAGCGCTAACTTCACTGAGAAGTCCATAAAACCAACTGGGAAGGTATGGATGCTGTTCGAAGAAGCCATTTCAAAGTTTTCTTTTATCTCACAACCTCTAAGTTCAATACTGAAGGAATTTTTTTGTAACTGTAAGTGACACACGGCAAGAGTTGGTTATAACAAAGATCGGCCACTTGAAAGTTGATCATTGAATACCCTACTAAAAATGACCCATAAATATCAATAGAAAAATCTATTGATATCGGTAGAGGTCTATTGATATGAATTGATTTCTATAGACGTTTCTATTGGTATCGATAGAAGCTATTGATACCTGTAGCCTATTGATCATATCCTCAATGGATATACATAGAAGCCCTATAGACATCAATAGAAATTTAGTCAGTAGGAAAGCATCCCAAAGGATATCAATAGAAATTTCATACTTTAAGGTAGCACTAAGTACTCGACAATAAACTTTTTTTTTTTTTTTTTCAATTAGACGACATGCCAAACGATATCCAAAAAATGGTTTTTAAGGGGA
>JAXGGA010006581.1:0-68907 GCA_038373865.1 Uloborus plumipes
TGCATCTGAAGCAGCACTTCGGAGTCCAACCACACGACAATGAAGATGATGTCAGAAGGACGGTGGTGCGGTGGCTGACAAAGCAGGAGGCAGATTTCTTTGAAGAGCTGCTTCAAAAGCTGATTGTACAATAGGATGAGTGCCTCAATATTTGTGGCAATTATGTAAAAAAGTAGTTTAAGGTGCTTGCTTTCATGTAAAAATAAAATTTTGAAGATTTCTTTGCCTGATTTTTGGTTATACCAAAACGGTACTTACTTTAAAAACACACCTCGTACATAAATACGAAGACTGTTTCTTTCATTATTCATAGCTAAATATACATTTTATGAACAAATTTAAGTACTTTAAATGGTATTGTTAGATGAATGATATTTGCACCATTTGTGAACTATGATAATTTGATACTGTAAAAATAAAATATAACATAAGTTATATGGAAATTGGCTTTTAGCTATTACATTGGAAGTATACTATTATATTCATATGCTTTGTAAAAATCACAGTATGCTACAGTAGTACTATGCAAGGGGTGCACAACCTGCGGCCTGCCGCATAGCGATGTGCGGCCCGCGAGTGCATTTATTTTTTTGAGTTGATAAAAGAAAAAAAAAAAAATCAAAAGTGTTTTTTTTTTTAACTCAGAGCGAGAAAGAAAAAGTAAAAAAGAGTTTTTCCTGATTTGATTTTAAACTATACACACCAAATAAAAATCCTCTAAAATTTGCTTGAAAAAATATTTTAGGACTGCAGGGAAAAAGAGAAGACCTGAAAATTTCAATTTTCAATTACTAACGAGGGGACACTGGACAGCAGTATAGCTTCTTAGATTTGATTCAGCAAACCTAATAATTATTATAGTAACTACCATGAGAAAAAGTTTGAAAAAAAAAAAAAACCAAGCCATGTTGAAAAATGTTGCATATTTTTTAACATTTCTTTGTTCAAGGTCTATGTTTCCAACTTGAATGGTAAAAATCCTACTTATTTGACTTTTAATTTGCTAAATGCTTTGTAATTTTGACATATTTTTATGTGTTTTCAATGCCACATGCACAGCGTAATTTTAGTATTTACCTGTAACTTTTCAGCACTCTTTTAGCATCGGCTTTTAGGTTATGAAATTTCTTCCTATTTTTGGGGTGGTGCACTTTTCAAGCCATATTGAACAAGAATACAAACGTATTTTTCAAAACAATTACGAGCATTTTTTTAACCAACGTTTTTTAATTTTTGCACTCACCAAAGGATTTTTTCGATCTAAAGACGTAAAAGTTAAATTATTTGGAAGTTTTTGTTAAGAAAGCTGTTGAAAGAGACGGAGTTAGTTGCCTTGCTGACCTCCATGCTTAACCTATATTAAGGAAAATGCAAGCATGTTGAAAATTTCAACTATCAGTAAATGAACCAATACATAAAAAATTGGTAGATAAGTTTCAGTCTCGACCATCCAATTGCTAATTTTGATTTCATGGCATTCCCCTAAATTTTTTGTTGTATAATCAGGGTTGGCAAAGGTGGGCCCAGCCTAGAAAAACCCGCCCGGGTTTTTGTGGGCGGGTCCACCAACAAAAACCCACCTGGGTTTTTGTCAAAAGTGGGTTTTTGTTAATTTCTAAGTTATCAACAAATATAGTCAATAATAATATCTCATCAAAATTATACATAAAAAATAAGTAAGAAATTAGGTTTATTTGAGATAATTTTTCTTAGAATAATTATTTATTTTATAAAATAATTATTATTTCTTCAATTTTCAAGTCATCGTCCAGAACATTTTCCTATACTACTTTTTGTTCTAAAATACTTATTATTATTATTTATTTATTTTTTGATTGCAAATTTCAAACTTCAAAATAAATTGAAAATGACCCATTGATAAACTTCTTGTAGATGGAAACAATTGCTTAATTAATGTTTTATGATAATTTTGATTCAACACAACAGTCAAATAATGACAAAATACTGCAATTTTTGCTTTTATTCTGGAGCAAGAAAATAAAGTTTTGCTCTTCATTTCTTCTAACCCTACTGCATTTAGTATATGATGATTTTCAAGTGCTATATTTCAGAGGTACCATACCACTGACTTGAAGCACTAAACCCTTTTTTTGATTAAAAAAAAAAAAAAAACAAAGAAAATGCGTCCCCACGCAGTTTATTACTACTAAAATATTATGACAAGCATTTATTAATAAATTTATAATTCTTGCTAAGTTCTAATGTTAACCTAGTTTTTCTTTTATGATTATTTCAAAAAAAAAAAAAAAAAATCGATTAAGAGTCCCCACGTCCCCCCTCCCCCCATCTGAAATTAATCAGTTTTGGTTTTGAAAATAGGAAGGAGGGGTGGGGAGGAGACACATCCCTTATCTCAGACACACACCTAGAATTGAGATATGCCTTATAAAAAACATGCAAATGACATGACTTGATATTGAAGCAGGCTACTTAATGAAAAAGATGATTATTTCTATTAATAAACAAGTGCTATTAATAAACAATGGTTTTAATTTTTTAATGGTATAAATTTAAGTTTTTGAAACTTTCACACCCTAAATATTCCTGAATTTGTAGGAAGACCCATTTGTAACAGTTCTTCTATTTTGTAAAAGACAAAAGTGATAAAAGTTCATAGCTGAAACCATTGTCCAAATCTTCTTAAATATACATTAAATATTACAATTCGGTTGATGATATTATTAACTGACATTGTTAATAATATTAATTATTAATCAATTGACATTGATTAAATGCAATTCAGAACTTTAACAAATATATGTTTATATGAATGAATGAATTATATCAATACCCGTGTAATAAATAAAATTTTAACATACAAAAACCCAGAAAAACCCGGGTGGGTTGGGTTTTTGTAGAAAAACCCGGGTTTTTGCCAACCCAGTGTATAATGTTTGAAAATTTGGTATCATGATTACTTTTTTGTTAAATCATTATTTTGTTTGACATTCTTACGATATCCTGCCAATGGTAGAATTTTGTCTTTGCACTGCAGCCTTTTGCAGTGTTGGCAGTTTTGTCAAGAGTACTTTTTGGATCTTATTGTGCAAAAACTACATATTGATTTTGTATTGCAGAATGAAATGTTTAATTTCTTAGTTTTAACCCATTAATGCCTGGCATTTTTTTCACCAAAGATATTTGGACCGTTGGATCCAAAGATTCCAACGGTTATGTGCTGCAATCTATTAATAATGAATTGAAACAGTACCAAAGTAATAATTTAACACTATTATTTTTTTGAAATGCTCAGTTTTGAAAATTTAGACACTTTTTGGACTGTCCCTAAAAAGGGACGCTAGGCATTAATGGGTTAATAAGGGATAAGGTTCAAAATTATTGAAGCACAAAGGTGCAAAAATATTGCAGGCATGTAACCCCTTTTTCAAAACCTGCAATGTTTTCAGCCTCTGCAAAAGACTGCTTAGCATGAGAAGCTCAATACTTTTCTTCACTGACAAAGGTTTACCATTTTACTGTGAATCATGGATATGAAATATTTCGCAGTTTTGTGTTTTAATAAAATTAGTATTTTTTCTTAAGAAATCATTTAGTGAAAAGATTCAATATTTCAATATTAGGTACAATTTTCCTTACATTTATTGACATCAACAAAAGACTGTTGATTAAAAAATGATGAGCCAAGCTGCAAGGCTCATCATTTTTTAAATTTTCCTGGGGGGGGGAGGAGGGGGGGGGGGCAAAGGATATGTACTCAATGCAAATAAAATGACAAAATACATCTAAGTTTTTTTTCCAAATGTGACAATTTCTCAAAACCTGCAGGGGGGGGGGGGTAATTACCCTTCATGAGCCCTCCAAATGATGAGCTTGCATGCGGCCCTCCAATAAAGCTCCGGTTACTCATGTGGCCCTTCACTGAAAAAGGTTGTGCACCCCTATACTATACCAACACAAATATCATGGAAAACTAAAACATGAAAAAGTATCTACCATAAGTTATAGAAGTATACACTGCGATGCAAAAGTTTAGACAAAATGCAAATATATGAATAAAAAGAAAACTACTCGGCGAAATGCTTTCAAATTTCTGCTGCAGGTAGACAGTTATGGTCCCAAATACGTGTCTGGAGTTTTGAAAAATATAACCGAAACGAGAATCGGAAATTGCAAAAGATATTTTTTTTCCATTGTTGCAAAAGTTTAGACAACAGTCAGATTCTATGAAAATATCCTTGAAATGTGATTGGTGAAGGGAAGGCGGGACTTTTTTCTTTGACTCAGAGATTGCTCAATGAATAATAAAAATTCCAAAATCTCTGTAGTTCTCGTGTAAAGAAGAAGAGAAAGTTTGGAAACCGAAATTTGAAAATGGACACACTTTGTTAATTTTTAGTCTTTTAAATTGGTCCTAGTATGGTGTACATTGTTTTTTACTTCGTGTAGAGCAAATTTAGACATGCGTATTGATCAAAAAGGCCAAGAAAAGCTACATTTCTTAAGGATGAAGAAATTGAAAAAACGGCTCGAACTGACAATTCGCTCCTTAATCCTACAAAACTTCAACTTGGGTAAAAAAAGCATGTGGCAGCATAAATAGATAAACAATGGAATTTATGAAAAAATAAAGAATTGTGCGTGAGCCTTTTCGGACACAGTGTCCCAAATAAGCCAAATTTTAATGGTCAAAGCAGCACAGCATATGCTCATGGGATCTTCTCCGAAGTTACGCTAATAGAATTATAATCTATCTAGGCGATCCAAATTTTAATAATTATTATCAGAGAAAGTAACATTCATTTTTTAGTCACGATGAGGCATGTGCTGCCTTTCCCATTAAAATCTGGCTTATTTGGGAAACTATTTCCGAAAAAATTCAAGCACAATTCTTTATTTTTTAATGCATCCCGATTCAGTTGTTCATCTACTTATGCTGTCACGTGCTGTTTTTGACTACCATACTAGGACTGATTTAAAAGATGAAAAATTAGCAAAGTACGTTCTTTTTCAAATTTCGGTTTTCAAACTTTCTTATCTTCTTTACAGGAGAACTACAGAGATTTTGGGATTTTAATTATTCATTGAGCAATCTCTGCACTTTATAGTTGAAGAAAAAAGTCCCGCCTTCCCTCCACCAATCACATTTCAAGGGATATTTGCATAGAATCCGACTTTTGTCTAAATTTTTGCAACAATGAAAAAAAAAAATCTTTTGTAATTTCCGATTTTCGTTTCAGTTAAATTTTTAAAAACTCCAGACATTTATTTGATACCATATTGTCTACCTGTAGTAGAAATTTGAAAGCATTTCACCGAGTAGTTTCCTTTTTATTCATATATTTGCATTTTGTCTTAACTTTTGCATCACAGTGTATAACTCATTAATTATTGTGACATGTAATGTTTGTACATATTCTAGAATTAATATTTCGCTAAAATTTTTGATTGATTTTAATTGGGTTACTTTAGTGGAAGCTGCAATACTTATTTTTCTTTTGTTACCTAATTTAACACAATTTCATGATTCAGAAATAAAATATATACATTATTTAGTACACAGTCAAAACATATATTCCTTTCTTTTGACTTAAGTTTAATATTTAACTTGGAACTCTTAATCCATATTAAAATTTTTATGAATGGAAAGTAAAAAGAAATATATTACTTCATTAAGTTAATGATGCATTAATACACACCATATAAATATAGTATATTAATTTTTGGTTACTTGTTTAGCAATAAATGAACACTTAATATTATTAGTAAAAAACTTTAGTGCAAAATATTGTAGTTCAGAAAATAAATATTGAAAATATCAAATAATCACAATATTTTCAAAATAAATATTGGACATATGTCGGCGAACCCTGAATGATAAATTAAAAAAAAAAAAAAAAAACCCTAGTACTTGAAATTTAGTTTTATCTATAAAAGAATGTACAATTTTAACCTTTTACCTCAGGACTGCACAATAGGCAAAACATTGTAAGTTGTAATCCTACAAGTTCGCGTTTACAGATATGTATACATTTTCTGATTAGAAATATATGTAAAATATACAGAAGAAAATATTTTTTACTTAGACAAAATTAACTTTTTAAAAATTGCTTTTTCAAATTTATTCTCCACCTCAATCACAATGAGTCAGGAAAGAAAAGATGCAATTCAAAACTCGTAGACAACACAATTTAGCTCTTGGGTTGGTAAATTCAAGCTTCAAGTCAAAATATTTGGTCCCACCATGTGACTTAACAACTGCCTATTTGTAACACTGCTTCTCAGAATGGATAGTTTTACATTGGGGATATACTATAAAAAAGCAACTTACGTTAATTTGCATTTCTGGTTACTTCAAAATTTTCTAAAGCAAATAAATTCTCAAAACAAATCAGTTATAATGAACACAACTTTTCATCTTTTTTTTAAATGCATGTCTTCATTACCTGTGATTAAGAAAAAATGTTGGAAATTTAGTTCATTCAATCAAATTACAACAGCAACAAATTCTTCAGTACACATAGTAGATAATATATTAAGTATTACCACATAAAGCAAAAAGTAAGAACTTTGGAGACATAACGGACACATTAATATATATTTTTAAAATGATTCTTGAAGGCTTATTAATGTCACATCTGTCGGAGCAGATGTTGAAAACTGGGGCTAATTTTTCGAACGTGTCAAAGCTAGAATCGTTTAAAGAATGCAATATTTCAGTTTCATTTTAAAGCAACTTATGTTATTTGTATAATCATTACCTAAATATAATTTGATAATTTTTGTCTGAGCAACTTTCATTTTCAATGGAAAATTCCATTAATTATTGGGTTCTGCACACGCAAAATTAATGGTAGTCATTTATATATTTTAGGGCTTGCTCTAAAGATTTTTATTCGTTAGCTGGCAAATCAGTCAAACTTCAAAGTATTAGCTGAATTTCAAAAATCTTAGTCAAATAACTTTGATTATTTCTTTTATACTTTTGTTTTTAAAATGGAAATTTCTGAGATTCTGAGTTCTCTAATACTTTAGCCAAATAAGAATTTGTTTCGCCGAATTTTCGATTTTATGAGACTTGCAGAGGTGGCGAATGCTTTGAGTGGGCAATACATTTCATTTTAAAAATATTATGAAATTACTTTCCCCCGGTGCTTTCAGTTTTAGGAACAGACTCAAACCTTGAATGGAGCTATTTTAAAATGAATGAATATTAATTATGATGGCAACAATAAAGTATTCTTTTGATGACTGATAAATAGAAATGAATGTCTTGATTTACCTATTTGCCATGCTAAGCACAAAAGTCCCATCTGCACTGTTTTAAAATCAAAATTGTAAAATTATTATGGGGTCGCTCTTTATAACATGTAGGGATGAAAACAGCTTAATGTCAAAAAAGAGGAAAAATTGCGCGACTTAAAATTCAGATGGATATTTTTTCCATATTATGCGAAATTAGTCATGAAAGATTTCCTCTTAATTTGCGCCGTGAAATCGAAAGTAAATACTTTTAAAACTTTTTAACTGCTCATTCACAACAATCTAGAAAAAAAATGGGGGGAGGTGCAATTTTTGATTAACTAGACACGTGTATTGCAAGAAATCAATTCTCTGATTAATATCGCATTGTCTTTAGTTATTTTAATTAATTTTAAATACATTAAAATATTTTTTTTTCAAAATAATTTTCCCAATTTTTTGACAAAGATCTCGAATATTTGGCTGAACTTTCTTAATTTTTACCTCCTACAAAGGGAACTTATGTTTTTGGCAGCATGCCAAAATAGAGTGTATAGTTTGCCGATACTTGCAGGTCATAATTGAAATTTCAATCCTGCTGCATCCTAAAAACGTTTCCATTATTTTGGAAGTTGGAAATAATTTCAACCTCTACTACTTAAAATCAACTTATTTTGAGCTTCATTTTAATAATGAGTGTATTTTTTTTTCTTTTTTCTAAACTTGATGTGACAAACATTTTTTGATCGCGGAAAGAAGAAAAAATACAAAAAGCGGAAACGCGCGATCCGCGGAAGATTTTCATCCTTGAACATGTGTTACCTATAACAATGTTTTATTAGTCATTTGTGAATGGGAAATATTTTTGAAAAAATTCTAGAAAAGTGGAATCAAATCAAACATATAAAGGCGTAAAAGTTTAGATTTCCTATGTTTATCTATAAAAGTAGTTTTCTAGATACTGTAAAAATCTTGTTTTACTTCTTTCCTTCTTTTTCGTTTTGCAATTCTGTAATCAATATTATTCTTAAAAATGGTAATGTATGAAATACGTTATTTTCTTAAAGTCTAGGACCCTTCATACTTTTCAATCAACAATCCTTTTCAAAAAACTTAATTTATGGAAAAAAAAACCTTGCATTATGAGAGCTTAAAGCTATTTTGAGTGGTCAAGACCTATTCTGACAAAATCTTGCAGCAGACATATATTTTAAAATTGCAAAGAACTGAGCTTTTGAAGCAAGCGCAGAAATTAAGTCTAGCAGTCATGAATGGGATAAGTTTTGTAACAAAAGTGATGCAACTCAAAAATTGAAGGGGACTAATAATTGATTTCAAATATAAATTTAATTATTCTTCATGCCACAAAGCTTGCACAAAGTTAAACATGTCGGAAAGTCGCGGATGATTTTCATCCCTGAACATGTTTTACCTATACACAATGTTTTATTAGTCATTTGTGAATGGGAAATATTTTTGAAAAAATTCTAGAAAAGTGGAATCAAATCAAACATATAAAGGCGCAGGGACCGCGGTAAGGGTTCGCCACCTCGCCAAATGCGATAAAATAGAAAATTCGGCGCAAAAAATTCTGATTTGGCTAAAGTATTGGCGAATGGAAAATTGTCAAAAATTTTCACTTAGGGGAAAAATACACTTATTACATCAAAAAAACAAACAATTAAAATTCTTTGACTAAAACTCTCGTAGTTTGGCTAAGACTTTTGAAATTTGGCTAATTTACCGGCTAACAACTTAAAATCCTTAGCGCGGTCCCTGAAGGCGTAAAAGTTTAGATTTCCTATGTTTATCTATAAAAGTAGTTTTCTAGATACTGTAAAAATCTTGTTTTACTTCTTTCCTTCTTTTTCGTTTTGCAATTCTGTAATCAATATTATTCTTAAAAATGGTAATGTATGAAATACGTTATTTTCTTAAAGTCTAGGACCCTTCATATTTTTCAATCAACAATCCTTTTCAAAAAACTTAATTTATGGAAAAAAAAACCTCGCATTATGAGAGCTTAAAGCTATTTTGATTGGTCAAGACCTATTCTGACAAAATCTTGCAGCAGACATATATTTTAAAATTGCAAAGAACTGAGCTTTTGAAGCAAGCGCAGAAATTAAGTCTAGCAGTCATGAATGGGATAAGTTTTGTAACAAAAGTGACGCAACTCAAAAATTGAAGGGGACTAATAATTGATTTCAAATCTAAATTTAATGATTCTTCATGCCACAAAGCTTGCACAAAGTTAAACATGACTGGTGCGTGATGGCATAAAAGTAATAAAATCAATACTGACATTGTTAAAATTCCGGAACTTAGACGAAAAATTGTTGAGCTTTAAGTGAACGAAATTATTTTAAAACAAAAAAACTAACAAGCTCACATAACATCATTAAAGTTTAGAACATATTGTAATACTTGAGAAGAAACCAGTTTAAAGTGATATTCCATAAAACCTTTACTTTCTAGAATGTTGCCCATTTTTTTGAGTTGTATCACTTGTGTTGTCAGGGTGGGATACAAGGAATGAGGCTGTAAAAAACTATATTAAATGGAAATAATACATATGTAGGAAATCACATGATAATATATTACTGAAAAAAAAATCAAAATTGAAGAAATGGCTTTTCTTATTTCAATTTGTATTAGTTGTGATCTTTAAGGCAAAAATATTGAACACAATCTAAAATATTATGCGTCAGATTTGGCACACAGGATTGAAAGTCTGCGCACTAAAATGAAATACTTGGTAGTGTGCCTAAGATGGCTAATTTGTGAGTGATTTGAGTTTTAGTCGTTTTTTAAAAATATTTTTTTCCCTAGTGCTAAAGTTGGCAAAATAGTTTAGAACATATTTCAAAACAGAAAAGATTATCTGTAATTAAAGGTCTCTTAATTTTGAAATAAAGCACAGAAGTATATTCCTGCAAAAAAGGTGGGAGGAAGCTTACTTTTAGCTTATTGATGTAAATAAAAGAACAGCCGTTAGGAGAAACCTAACATGGTAACATTGTGAAGGTTACGTAGCTCTTTAACAAAGCAGCCACATAACTTTTGTTTCAAATATATTCTCTAAATTCAAAATAAAGAGGGAAGGGGAACATTCATACGCTATACTCTATTGCATGTTTAGACTTATTTGCAATCAATATTGAAGACATGTTTTTAGGAATACAAGGAACTAATTCTGAGACATGTATATTTGCCTACTTTTATTCTTCACACTAAAGGAAAAATTCTTAGCCAGACAAATTAGGTCAGAATTTTTTAAAGTCCCTCTTCCATATACGACTTTCCCCAACTTTTAGTCAATGAAAGGTATATCGTTACAAGTCTTAAAAAATATAAATATTACTTTTTCATAAAAATATAATTTAAAATGTCATTTAAATTTTTTTAAATCATGAAAAAAAAAATGCTATGAATTAGGACAAAAAAAGTTCGAGGAATGCAATTCGAGGAGTCAATGATATACTACAATGCAACGTTTCTTGGCAAAAACATCGTGACGTTAGCCTATGAAAAACGAGTCAGATAAATCGTCACAGCCTATTTGGCGAATTAGAGAAGATCACTGACTGCTTGTGAGCTCTTATTGGATCCACCCGTAGTGACGTCACTGCCAAAGTTAAGTTGCATTTTAGTATAGTCAAAATCTTGTAAAAGTAAATTAAATGAAATGCATTCTATTATTTCTCCCCTTAACATCTGGATAGTTTGACTCATGTCATGTGAATTCAATTGCGTGCACAGAGGTAGTCAAAATCTCTTCATCTTTGGGGATGTTAGAGTAAAATTGCTTTTCTCAGTGCTGTGACACTAAATTTTCTCAGCGTTTAGTCAAACCACCTTCAGAGTTCCCAAATGCTGCGTCAAGGGTTCATGATTCCCTGATGGCGAGCTTGAAAGATGAAATATCTACAAAGCCTTTACATGCACTGAAAATCACCAGTTTTGAAATAGAATACATAGCGCATCAGCAATTTATTATTTTTCAGTCTAGGCTTTAAAGTTTTCTTTTATGATAATTTTTTTTTTGTTTAAACATCATGTAAAACAGCATCATTCAGGATACTTAAAAAAAAAAAGGTATTTTTCTTCCTAAATATATTACACATTTAACACTTTTTTTTTCAGTAAAATTAGTTATTGTGGTAGTTGCAAATTTCTTTTTAAAAAACACTACCAACTACTACTACATAAGGAAATTTTAAGTAGCAGTGTTATTGGCAAACAATTTTTTTTTCTTAAAATATTAGTATTAATTTTAACTTTGCCAGTTTTAACATTAATTTTCCAAAAAGAAAAAAATTATCTAATATTTGTTAATTAGAGCAAATTAATATTCATGTGTTAAAAATATAGCAGTTAATACAAATTATATTAAACCCTGTTAGATAAAGTATACTATTGGACAGTTTAAGACACAAAGAGTTTTTGACAGTAAAACCAGTGTTTTGGAAGCAATTAAAATATGAACAATAGGAAATTAAATATTTCAATTTTGGTGAAATGCTTGTCAATATTTAAGTAGAAGAAGGATTTATGATTTACCACAGTAATAATAAGTAAAATACTAGCAAAATAGTGCAAAAATAAGTTTCTTGCTTTCCCCAATTGAATAATGCATGTTGGAACTGTTGATTTTTGTTTCAGCGGGGCAGACTGTACTATTCATAAATCGACAATCTTGACATGGTGGAATCACATGCTCCTTTCTCAATATCTCTCAAGTCTGAAGATGTTTAAATGAGACGCTGACAAAATTTGATGTTATAGCATTGGTACTGCCATGTTTTTAACTTTGCCCAAGAGCTTTACTAGCTTATATTTGTTAGCAATTGGATTGGATCCCATGACATGAAGTATACTACCAAGACAATGAGGAGAAACATAATAAAACACATTTCATACAAATTTACTTCAACTTCATGCTTTGGCTGCCATTGACAACTGCAGTGCCCTAACTTATAGGAGCTGCTATGTAAAAAGTAGCATATCATACATTCATATTATTTACGTCATATATATTTACCTCAATAAATTTTTCCTCCATTACAATTAGACATAAATTACATTATGAGTAATGAAATAATTTTTTATATTTTTGAAATTTCAGAAAATTTTACCTCTATGCTTATTTTTCTTAAAAAAATAGCATGATCATTAAATAAATCTAGAGCTTGTAGAAAAAAGAATAAAGTTCATACGTCATGAGGCAGAATTCCATTCAAAACAGCACGGAGAGGCAACAATGTTCCCACACAAAACGAAAGTCACATTTTGGAAAGGTCAACTCAACAACTGAACTGGGAGGATCATGACAGGAAACAAATCTTGAACGAACTTGAAACTCCAGAAGAAATCACTTGTGAGCTTTACAGAATTGAACTCCACCACACTTAAAAGTTCTGACAAGGCACTGCATTTTCTATCTTCCAATGTTGATTTTCCACAAAATTTAGGGTGCTGAACCTCTTTTGCCATTCAAATTGACCAAATGGTAAAAAAGATGAATTTTTTTTAGAATAAGGATTCTGGTTTGGGAGGTCAAAATGATTGATAAACTTTAATGAATGATACAAAACCCTTTTACTCCAGACAAAACCCACAAATTTTGAAAAATGAATGGCACATCTATAACAATCTTCCATCAAGGAAATTCACGCATCTTCATCTTCTTGATTCTCCATCAGATTCTTTCTCTTCCCTTAGATTGCTTCATCAAGACTTCTGAATTTTTCCATCTACGCTTCCTGCTGGCGGCAAACATCTCTTGACATCAGGATTTCCAAGACGTTACTCTTCGATAAAGGAACAACTGCCGAAGACTGGAAACAACTGTAATCTTTTTCCCCCGATTCTTGCACGACCAAGGATCAAAAAATGCTGACTAGGAATTCAGCCATTTGAAGCATTAAGAAAAACCCAACTTTAAACCGCTTTACTCCTTTACTTGATCACATCACATGCAAAGAGACTATACATGAATTTGAGCAATATTAGCAACAGCAACAGTTCATTAATACGTGGATTAAAAGGGACATCTCGTGTTACACTTTTGTAACAGAAACATGACCTTGATCGGGATTCGTTATATTTACGGCAAAACCATTGGAGTGGTGTTGATTTTGATCCCCCAAAGACGATCGGGTTTGAACGGAATTCTGGAAACAGGAACATAGCTCAGACAGGAATTCAGAAATTTTCAGCGATCAATAATTATACATAGGGCATCGGAGGAAGATCAAAGCGCAGGCCACGATGTCGACTTAACACTCCTTCCAACTTCTGGGTGCAACGTATTATCAACCAGATTTGGACAGAGGTGCGTATTTTAAATCTTCTAAAAAATAAACTTCTACACTTCTGAATACAATAAAAAAAGGGGCTTTTGGTACATAAATAAGAAAAATCGCCAGCAATTTTCAATTAAGATACCTTTGATGAAACAGCAGAATACAAACATTTAAAGTCCAATTTGTCTTCATTAACTTCACAGATCCAATGAAGTTGGCTTCTTCCAATAATCTTCTAGTGCAGATGAATATACAAATACGAAAAAAACATTACATTTTTATTATTTCTTTATTGAGTTTACGACATAATTTCACTTTGCAACGCGGCTAAAGAATTTCTGTCTATGGCGGAAAAAGAAGAGTTGTAAGACTCCTGATTCCAAGAGTCGTGTTCGAATACGTTCGTCCGCTAACCTAAGCGGTTAATCACATGATAACTGAAAACTTCAGTGGTTACTGACAGTAGTGCGTATGCGTTGAAACAGGAATTTCGTTGCAATGGAATAAATCTTATTTCATTGAAACGGATATTCCGTTCTTTTAAATTAGATTGTAAGGAGATTTTACTGCAAAATACGTTTTACGTACTATCAGATACCGCAATAGAACGATTCTGATTAGTGCTTAGGGAGTCCAGGTTGGAGCCACTAAATAAACAGGCCGACGCATCAAGCTTGACGTTTGAGTTCAACCACTTTGGATCCAATTTCTTAACTCTTACTTTCAACTTTCATTGTTGCAGAGCTTGGGTTACCACAAAAAAGTTTGGGATAATGCCAAGTTTTGCCAAATTTACGTGCCGCTAATAATTGAACAGAGAAAAATTACCAAAAGGCGACAACTCGCCAAAAAAACAACACTTAATAGAGAAGACAAATACTGAAAAACGAGCTGGATCCCAAGTGATGAAACTTAATCTTGATGCGTCGGCTCGTCTATTTTGGGGCCTTAGTTCAGGTTAACCCACAAGTTTATTAGAACACGAATACACATTGAAAAGAAAATTTCATTCGGAATACAGATAAATCATGAAACGCAGCAGTTTCTGACAAATGGCTACTGAAAGAGGTAAAACTATAAGCCGACGTACTAAGGCAGGATATCACTTTTCGAGTGAGACAACTGTCTTGTTCGGTCAAAATTGAAATGTCTTACCTCTTTAACTAACTTCCTAAATTATCGCAATGTGGAGTATTCTAGCTCTAGAGCTGCGAATTGGGGGTTCTGTAGAAGAAACTTTGAAGAAACAGTTGGTGAGTGTTAGCGTACAGAAGGCAGAGACTTTTTGCATAATAAACAAAAGCTCAAATTAAGTTTAAACAAAATAAATTTAAAAAAAATAATAATTAAATTAATATTCATTTTCAAAATGAGCTCAATTTAATTTTTTTAATCCAGGAACCGAAAGTGATTCACCTTGCAGGCCCCTGATGGAGCTATGTATGTAAATGTGAGCTTAATATTTTTGAGATAAATTTTCTAGCTTTTTTAAAATTTATTTTATAGTTTGTCTTTGCGTATTTCTTCAACTTTATTTTAAAAGCCAAAGGGCACACTCCTGCTATTGTATCATTTACCGACGCTAAGTTAACATAAACATGACATTAATAATTTTCGTGTTGTATTTTACAGTCAAAAAATTTTTTGTAATTAGCCTCTCCCCGAGGGACGAATTAAAAGCTTTGCGTTATTGGTAGCTGGAGTTCTCGCAGCCTTCTCTAGAGTTTGGGACTGTATAAGAGCTTCAAGATAAAGAAAATTCGAGCATTATGCTTCGAGTTATTGACTTGACTGTAATCAGACCCGATTTTTAAAAGCAAATGTGTCACATGTCACGTTATTTTTCATAAACATATTCTTAAAAAAATGCATGATGTAACCCTTCTTGTGACCCTTTCCCTCCCCCTCGTGACTGTCACAATTTCACGAGCCCCTTTTCCTCTGAAATCATGATATTATTTGTGGACAGCCCCTAACCGCCTTATTCACCGTCAACCACGCGCGGTTAAAACCGGTCTTAACCCGGAGTTAACGCAAGTTCCATATTCACCGTCAACTTTAACTACGCGCCGTCGACTCTCCTTAACCACGCGTGGTTGAAAAACCTAACCAAGCTACCCGAGCTCGGTTATCGAGCGTGGTTAGAGTTACGCATGCGCACTTTAGCATCGGTAAAGGTAAACATGGCGGCTGATTTGTTCACTTTAATATTAGTGATTATTCAAAACGCAAGAATATCTCATAAAAAGCAAACATTGAAGATGAAAGAACTACCTAGATGAAAGAACTGTCTAGAAAAGTTTCGTAAGCGGTTATCAATCTATCAAAAAGGAATGCCTTAAGAGCGCAAAAATCATTTAAAAGGTGATTGTCATTTCAAGTTATAAGCTCCTAGCTGCAAACAGACAAAAAAAACTAATCTCCTGTGGGCGTTAGAAGCATGTTCGAGTGACTGAAGCTTGACGATGTGGAAAATTTTCTTGCTCCATTCCCAAAGTGAACACATAAAGGTAAGATATTTTTATTTATGTTACTGCTGTCATGTACCGTGTATGTCAATGATATTCCCTCATAAATTTTCACACTGAATTTGGTCGGTCGTTTTTCGTGCTCTATCATGTAATTATCAATTTAAATTTCTACACCAAAATACCATGTACAGCTTTATGGTTAATAATATAGCAGGGGATTTTTAAAGATGTATGAAATCATTATAGAGTTTGAATGATGTTCAAAGCTGTGTATCATTAATTGCATGCTTGGAGACTGAGTTGATAGCTATGTTGTACCAAGTACTCTGAATGTAATCTGCCTACTTGGTCAATTAATGGTACTCATTAAATTTTGATTATGTAAACATTGCTATTTCAAAATGCCCTATATGTCCATGTTTTCTAAAGTTTAACTTCAGCAATGTTCTTTTTCGACACATTTCTTCTAACATGTGACATTAGTGCCAGATCTAAAAGATTTTTTGAACCGGGCCAGAAACTGTAAACTTTCGCCCTTACTTGTTTTTTTGCTGAATTTTTATATCACGTTTCAACGGGGAAAACACTGAAATAGGGAGAATCTGCCGCCGCTGAGGTCAACTGCTCCAGCTTGTTGGATCTAGCACTGTATGGCATGTACTTAGTTCAAAACCAGGTACATAAATAAGTATAAGATAAGAAGATCTACAGGATTAAAAGCTGATTGTTGGTACAAAGCTGTATGGAATATTTAGCCCTCAAAACAACTCGTCTTATTCAAATCTGTTAAAGTGGACAAGCCAAGTTTTGAAACTTCTTCTCATATGCTCTTCTCCTATGCTCGGCTTATTCAGAGTAGCTTTAATAATTATATATTTATAAATATGAATTCAAACAAAGTATTTAATTGATAAAAAATATTGAAATACTAGTTTTCCTTTCAGTTTGTAGTTGTTTACTTCTGCTCACAAAATATTCAATTTATAGTATCAGTTAGTCGTTAACTAACTGCTTCACTCCTAAAATATGTGTTTGTATTGTGCATGAAAATAATGACCAACAACTTGTATGATTGAGGCAAAGTAAAATGAGATTATTCATTTGTCGTTGCAATCATTGCCTTAATGTATCTTTTTGTAGGTACTGTCTTCCCTGCTTAATCCGGTAATGGATAAACGAATATCCTGCTTAGGAATAAAACATCCTGGAACCGTGTCATTGACTTGACGCAATGTTAAAGATCCGCTTAAAGGAATGCTCCACGTAATCCACATAATATTTCTTGGAACCAACACTTCGTTTAAGCAGGGCCGACAGTAAATCTTAAAAAAAATAATAATTAATTTGAATTTTGAAATCTTAAACACAAATTACGTTTTTTACAATCAAGAGTTGTGATAGGTTTCTACTTGTTGCGTTTCTTGTACCTACAAATGGCTCTTCTTTCCTGGAATCAATTTTCATAAGACCTTACCCTCAAAACTGTATATAAACCTCTTTTCTGTGTGTGTATGTGTAAGCTGGTGTGTTTGTATGTTTAAGCCAGTGTATATGTGTTTGTGTGTGGATGTGTGCAGACGTGGATATAGGGGAGAAGCATGTGGATCATCGCTCTCCCCCCTCCAAGTTGTCAACAACGTTATCTATCCATTGTAATTAAATACTTTATGAATGATTTATAAATGATTGTAGTACTTGTCATGGACTAGTCAATCTGGATTAGCCCAATACCGAGCAGAGGACTTAAAGCTGGAGCTTGGTTATCTACTATTTCAAATGCGGAGTCATGCCATAACGGGCTGCTCGTATATTACGGGTAGATCTTTTGCCTTTGCCTATGGGTGATAGTTTACTGCACATAACATATAATCTGTCACTCGTTTGCTATGTTGTATTATTCGAGTAGAAGCCAATTAAAATTATTACTTAAAACAATGATTTTAGCACTTGCCACAATGGGGGGCATGGTTCAAGGAGCAGTTTTCAAAAGAATGCAAACTCTTTAGGTTTTATTAGAAATAGTAATAGGGAGACGAATAAGAGCAGTCATTTTAACAATTTCGATTCAAGAAATCGCAAGGGGTTGAATAAAAGCAAGTTGGGCATGCTTAAGGTTCTTTATACCAATGCTCGCAGTATTAGGAACAAGATGGAAGAATTGAAAAGCATAATTATAGATGAGAAGTTGGATATTATTGGAGTTACCGAGACATGGGCTACCAAAAATGATGATGATTTATTGTGTATTGCTGGGTATAATTTGTTTAGACAAGATAGGGCAGGTAAAAGAGGTGGTGGGGTTTTGTTTTATGTTAGGGATACTTTAACTTGCAATGAATTGGCAATAAATGACAAACCTAATGATATTGACATGGTTTGGCTAGAACTGATGAGCAGTAAGGGTAAAAAATTGCGTTTGGGTAACATTTACAGGCCACCTAATCTAAGCCAGGGTCAAGATGAAGAGATGTATCGTATTATTAGAGACATGTCGAGTAAGGGACCGGTAATTATAATGGGGGATTTCAATTTTCCGGGCATTGATTGGAATAATTCTTACCCCAATAATAGTAAAGAAGAGGAATTTCTAAAAGTAATTGGTGACTGTTTTTCAGATCAAGTTGTTTCTGGGGGAACACGGCAGGATGCTGTTTTGGATCTAGTTTTCTGCAATGTTGAAGGTTCTGTTCAGGCATTATGTGTAGGGGAGCATATTGGGGATAGTGACCACAACAGTATTAGGTTTGGGATTAAGTTTGATATGCACAAAGACAAAAATTTTAGGATTGTGCCTAATTTCAGAAATACTGATTTTGTCGCACTCAGGCAGAGTTTGAAAACAGTTTTTTCATCAGGTTTGGACAATAGCGAGGTAAATCTGCAGTGGACTGAGTTTAAGGAAAAACTAGCAAAAACAGTTGGGGATTATGTTCCTTTTAGGAGAAAAGGGGTAAACACTAAAATTTGGCCCATGTGGTTCACTAGGGAAACTAAGGACGCTCTAAACCGTAAGCAAGCTGCTTTTCGTCAGTTAAAAGAAACTGGTCACAGCGCAGATAGGCTACAGTATTGTGAGGCTAGGCGTAGTTTTAAGTATTTGGTACGGTTTCAGAAAAGAGAATTGGAACAAAAGCTTGCAGATAATATTGACAGGAACCCAAAGGGGTTTTTTGCTTACGCAAATTCTGGGAAGATTCGAAATAGTCAAATTGGGCCACTGGTTGATGAGCATGGAAATTTAATTCAGAATGATGGGGATATTGCTAATGTTCTAAATGACTTTTTTTCCAGTGTTTTTAACGATAACTGTATCTCAACAGTTGACACAAGTAAGACACAAGCTACTCTACAGCTTGAGGATTTTGTTTTTTCTAGGGAGGACGTTTTACTTCATTTGAAAAAAATTAAAACAACTAAAGCTCCGGGACCAGATAATATTTACCCAAAAATTCTAGTTGAATGTGCTGAGGAATTAGTAGATACTATTGTAAAAATTTTCAATGCTTCGTATAACTCAGGGACAGTGCCAGAGGACTGGAAACTGGCTAACATTACGCCACTCTTCAAGAAAGGGTCTAGAGGTAATGCAGGAAATTATAGACCTGTCAGTCTTACTTCAGTGGTTTGCAAAATTTTTGAAACTTTATTTAAAATTAAGATTATGGATTTCTTAGAATAGTCTGTTGACTAGTTTGCAGTATGGTTTCAGGAAAGGTAAATCGTGTGCTACTAATTTATTACATTTTTATGACAAGGTCACCATGGCTTTAGATAACAAAAAGTGTGTAGATATTGTTTACATTGATTTTCAAAAAGCTTTCGATAAGGTGCCGCATGTTGCACTACTCAGTAAATTAGCTGATATAGGAATTGGAGGTAAAATTTTAGTTTGGGTTAGGAATTGGCTGACAGGAAGGAAACAAAGAGTAGTTGTAAGGGGTAATCATTCTAAATGGAGTGAGGTTTTAAGTGGGGTTCCCCAAGGATCAGTTTTAGGTCCACTTTTGTTTATTATTTTTATGAATGATATTCATGAAAATGTTTCTGGAAACATGAATTGTTTTGCTGATGATGTCAAAGTTATGGGGGTTGTAGAAAATGATGAACAAGTAAATCAGCTGCAAGAGGATTTGGATCATATTACTAAGTGGGCAGACAAGTGGGGCATGGCAGTAAATGTTGGGAAATGTCAAGTGCTGCATTTAGGTCATGGGAATAAGCATACAAGCTATTATTTACAGGGTTCAGTCATTAGTAAGGCAGAAAATGTTATGGATCTAGGTGTCTTAATAAATCAAGACTTCAAGTTTAGTCAACAGTGCAGCATAGCTAGTAACAAAGCCAATAGGATGCTTGGGTTTATAAATAGATCTATTTCAAACAAATCAAAGAAGGTTCTTCTGCCTTTATATAGAAGTTTGGTAAGACCTCATTTAGAGTATGCTGTTCAGTTTTGGTCTCCTTACCTTAAGAAAGATATTAATTTATTGGAAAGGGTACAAAGGAGGGCTACAAAGTTAGTGAATGGACTTTCTAATTTAGACTATGATTCCAGACTTAGAATGCTTAATATGTATAGTCTTGAGCAAAGGAGAACCAGAGGGGACATGATTCAGTTGTTTAAATTTATCAAAATGAAAGATGTTATAGGGTTAAATTTTTGCACGGAAAGCAGGACAAGGGGTCATTGTTATAAGCTGTTTAAATCTCAGGCTAACCTGGAAATTCGGAAAAATTACTATTTTAGCAGAGTAGTGGGAACTTGGAATAGTTTACCGGAAGAGGCGGTAAGGAGCAAGGGAGTAGATAGTTTTAAGAGGGCCATTGATCTTCATTGGGATCTATAATTTGACTAGGACCAGCCCAGTTGGGCCCAGAGCCTGTTGCTGGTCGTCACATTTGTATTTGTATTTGTATTACCAGTGAGCGATATTTTGGTGGCGTAGCAGGGTATTCTTTCTATCAGAATTTAACATGCTAAATTTGTTTTCCAGATGATTTTGAGCCAACTATGGATACAGAGGTTTACAACTTGCTGCTAACTTATTTAATTTGCAAAAAGGATGCCTGTAACACTAAACAGGAGATTTTGTAGAAAAATTTACTCCTAATTGATTTTTTATATTGTGAATTTGATTTGTTTTCAAAAGATTGAAAGTTTATCCTAATTATGTACTCAATTAGTTGAAATAAAATTTACTTGCCTCTGCTACTTGTTTTAATTTATTAGTCATTTTATATACTCAAAATAATCAAAAATAATTTTCAGTTAAAATTTAATTACTGACTGCAAATTATTATATCATATGTTGTCATTAGTTGAATTATGATGTGTACAAATGTAATAAGATTTTTGTAATCTATTTTAATGTTGCTTAGCATTTGAATTCATTGATTTTGAACAGCTTTGTTAAAGTGATGATTTATATTCGATGGCCTAAAAATATATCAACCAAAATATAATTAATCATGAACTGAGAAGGGGGTAGACTTTTTTTTAAACATTGGGTTGGGGGGGGGGGTGCAAATGTTTGTTTATTTGTTAATGTTTCAGTGTTCCAAATATAAAAGTTATAGTGTAAAAGATTTCAACAATTCGCGTGAAGTTACTTTTAAAGCTGTGCACTAACTTTTTATGTTTCAGATTTCGATTAAAATAGAAAACTAAATATAACTTAAATGTTTTTTGCAAATTATTACATATTATGTGACATTAAGCTTTCAGTATAGCATTAACTTTGAAATTTTTTTAGCATTGAAAGTAGAAAGAAAAACTTTTTTCTTTATTATTCATCTACAGTTGAGGCATGCTAAATTCTTGTTTTACATTCAGTATAGTATTGTATGAAGAAACTATACGGCAAAAAAATACATGATTTTCTTTGACAAAAATTAATTCAAATGTATCAAAAACTAAACAGTTCTGTTAATATTATGTTTTGTATTTTGGTAATGTTTGAAGCTGAAGTTTTTATTAAAATTAAGAAAGAAATAGAAATGTACAAATAAAAAATGCTATGTACGAATTGCGAACACCGAAGTTAAAAGAAATTCTCTTATCATAGAAAACTAATACGTTCGTGAAAATCTTTTCACTAAAAAGAATCATTATAAGGGAGCAAAAGAAGATGTCTCGTAATCTGGAAACATGTGTAAGCAATTACCACTATTACTACTTATAACGTTGATTTGACTTTTAATACGTTTATTTAAAATTAAGCTTGATCTTTTTCTAAAGGGAAAATGTTTTTTTTTTTGCTTTATGCAAAGAAAGGACACAAGTACAATTTATAATTTAGGTTTTTACTATTCTCAGAAACATTTTCAAATTTTAGATCAGTTCAAAGTAAAACTTGAATCAAATCTATTTTCCTTAAAGTTCCTTGAGTTGAAATTTAATCTTGCTGACGATTACAAAACATGTTTAGAAAATTCCTTATTAGAAACCAAAAACATATAGGATACACACTTTACTGGTTAATAACTTTAAATCTAACTGATTAGTTTTAGACTCGTTTACTGAAAGATGTTTCTCTCAGTCAAGGGCGCCTTGAACCTAAATTTTTGGGCAGCGAAATTTTTCAATTTGCCGAATGAAACTCTGAATTTAACCGAATGATAAAATACGAGCATGCACACTTATTTACATCTTATGAGAAAAGACAAAAATCAACGAAATTTCTCTTTTAAAGATTTTTTAAAAGGCAATTTTGTGAGGAAGTTTCCAAATTTGCTGAATAAGATTATTTTTAGGAGGTCACAGTCATCTTCCGTGATAGATTTGCCATGTCACAAAGGTCACGATTGCAAGGGGCTCCTAAGACCATGCGCACCTTGATGAAGATACAAAAATACATAAGCTAAATGTTTTATAGTTGTATTATAGACCTACGGGCCATCAAACCTGCCACTGTGTGACCGTGACCCTCATTGAGCGTTTTCACTACACTGCTATTTTACGCTCAAAGGATTCTGAATAAAACAAGCACTAATTCTTTCAATGATTCGCCTTTCCCTAGTAGCACAGAACTTTCATATTGTCACAATCCATCAACAGTTATTCCGGCCTCTTTTATGCTAAGCTGGAGCTGAAAACGAGAAACAAGAAGCGAGCAGATTTTTCCGAAAAATTTAATTGATGAACCCACTTGGTGACTTTTAGAACGGTTTGGTGGTCGCTACTGCGGGGAACTTTGACATTTAGTTTGAGGGGGGGGGGGATGATCTGTGCTATGAAAAGTTGGCCATCAATTGGCTGCGTAGTATAGGTGACGGCTCTCGCAGAGGTTCTATTGTATGGTTAATATATTTAGTTTGACATTGTTTCCATTTCTCATATCTACAGAATATTAACGACAAATAGTCTGTGGAAAATCAACTGTATAAGCGTGTTCGAATAAACGCAGTTCCACTGTTTTAAAAATTCACTACTCTGCTTCTTCTGTAATTCTTATTGTTGAGGCAGGAAAAAAAAAATTTTGCACATTTATGAGCCATTTAAAAAGAAAATGCATTTGAAATACCCCCTATTCTTAATTTATTTTATTTGTACTTATAATAAGCAAATAGCTTCTGGGGTATGAAACGAGTAATTTCTTTCAAATAAAAATAATAAACTTAGAAATGGTATACATAATATATTTTTTAAATCGCTACACTCTGAACGTGAATTTGGTATTGAAGCTACTCTGATTATTTGAAGGAAAAGATTATAGGCGCAGTGTGGGATAAAAGTGAAAAACCTTTTTTCTCATTTCAGAACAGCTGCAATTACGAATGCAAATATTCAAAGAATAAATAGCAGATGTAACACTATTTTACGTTTAAATTGACAATTTTTTATAGCGAGCAATGTTTTAAAAATAGCGTTGCTGTAGTGTAGGTACGTTCTTTCATGATCAAACCTGCTTGTTTAATTCCACGTTTTCACCTACGATTCCGAGAAACTCTTATGATATTCTTTATTTTTTACGACAAATATTTCGTTAGTAATGGGCTGTGAGCTGTGTTAATTAATTTTCAATAGTAAGAGAGCACTACTTTCAACGCAAACCTTAGTTAACTCCAAATGTAAACAAATGACGTAGTAAATCATGTGACTTTTTTTGACCAATAGGATGCTTGGTTTGCTCGCTTAGTTGAGTTACCTCGAGGTTGGATAACTCCGGCGTTAATTTTGGCGGTGAATACCGAATTTTTAACCGCGTGGTAACAAACTCAACCCCGAGTTATTGAACCTCGTGGTTTCGGCCACGGGGCTTGGTTAACGGTGAATTAGGCGGGGGTGCTCCTATAAACTCCTATGCTTAGAAAATGCGGCTCTATGTACTGTCTGATTCGGTCTGATTCTTCTTAGGTAAAAACTTCCGCGTATTTACAAATGCATCAGATCTTCGCTGATCTTACCAAAATAGTGTGATACACTAGGTGGCCAAAAGTATCCGGACACTTTCAAAAATTCACATTTTTACATATAACTCGAGAAATAAGTGATCAATTGTTCCTTAACTTTAGTCATACAAAATATAGGCTTCAGCGAACATTTCCCAGTTGGAATTAAATTACCCTTGCATTTGGGGGATGACAAGAAAGGGGGTTGAAAGAAAAACCGCATTTTGATCATAACTCTTCGAAAATAGCTCGAAATAAGCTATAAATTTCAGTAATTAATTAGCATACTATGCATAATTACTGTACAAATTTTTATGAACGTACCACTCTTACTTCCGAAGATATGAAACATTTTTTAAAAAACGGCAATTTTATTTGAAGGATTTTCGCTCAGAACACGCAGAGTTTTTGATCAAACCTTATCAAAACTTCAGGAAAGATGACAAAATACAACAGAAAGAACATACTAAAACGGTAAATAAAAATATTAAAAATACGATGAGATATGAACGTTAAAAGGAAATAATTTTTCACGGCGCATGCGCGAACGACAGAAATTTATAACTACAAAAATATTGTAGCTTGGTTTATACTGCATCTTATAAAAAAAGTTCTAGTTGAATATCGTAAAAATTGAAAACGATATCAGCGATCTAGTGAGCTGTAATTCATTCATTCGCAGACAATACATAAATGGCGAGGGGTTGTCCACAAATAGTGTGGTGACAATCGAGCATTTTTTTCAATGTTGAATTGTATACAGTTTGAAAATTTATATTCTGCATATAAGTCACATTTCGCCTTTTCGGCCAAAAAGACCTTTTACGTTGGTGGCCAAAAGTTATCCGGACACCCCTGAAACGTTGGTTTTGAACGATGACGAAATAACCTTTAATTTAAAAATAGCTCTTTGCGGACAGACCCTCACTGTTTATGTATTGTCTGCGAATGAATGAAATTCAGTTCACTAGATCGCTGATATCTTTTTCAATTTTCATGATATTCAACTGGAACTTTTTTTATAAGATGCAGTATAAATCAGGGTACAATATTTTTGTAGTTATAAATTTCTGTCTTTCGCGCATGCGCCGCGAAAAATTATTTCCTTTTAACTTTCATATCTCATCGTATTTTTAATATTTTTATTTACCGTCTTAGTATGTTCTTTCTGTTGTATTTTGTCATCTTTCCTGAAGTTTTGATAAGGTTTGATCAAAAACTCTGCGTGTTCTGAGCGAAAACCCTTCAAATAAAATTGCCGTTTTTAAAAAAATGTTTCATATCTTTGGAAGTAAGAGTGGTACGTTCATAAAAATTTGTACAGTAATTATGCATAGTATGCTAATTAATTACTGAAATTTATAGCTTATTTGGAGGTATTTTCGAAGAGTTATGGTCAAAATGCGGTTTTTCTTTCAACCCCTTTTTTTGTCATCCCCCAAATGCAAGGGTAATTTAATTTCAACTGGGAAATGTTCGCTGATGCCTATATTTTGTATGACTGAAGTTAAGGAACAATTGATCACTTATTTCTCGAGCTATATGTAAAAATGTGAATTTTTGAAAGTGTCCGGATACTTTTGGCCACCTAGTGTAGGTAAGAACAAGAACACAATAATGGGAAGAATAATAAGAAGCATTTTGAGCCGCATCGAACAACGTAGAACGATGCTAATTTCAAATACATAGTTTACTTGAATGTGTCAAAAGGATAGCAAAAAATACGAGTTTTAAATTGAAAACTTCGGAAAGTTCCCACTCACAATCCATCACCCCTTTTTTTAAGTGGAATTGTTCCCGAGTGGTAGGCGCGGTTTTCAAGGACGGAAAATACCGTCGCTTCGTTTGAAGAGTTGTTTCCGAACGTGTAGTTTCCAGTAATAATTAACTCTTCAGCTCAGTGCCTGGACTGAGTTAAGGTTAGGATTTTCTTTAAATTAGGAGCCCTTATACTATTTTCCCACTTTAGATGTGGATATTCGCCTATTAGGACGATTCTATTTTAATGAATCTAGCGGGGGGGGGGGGGAGAACATAGTGATGGGATTATGATACACACCTCTTATAATGTATGTTATGCCTTATTTATTTCTGGCTTTTGTTGAGTTGAAAATAAGTGGAAACAAAAATATTTTCCATGGAAACGACAAAGCAGAAGAAAATATTTCAGTTCATTTCAGAGTTGTCATAAGAATAACAGCCAGTCCTGTAAACTATTAGATCCATCTATTTCCGCTTAACGGGATGCTCACCTTTCCATTTCATCGATGGTCAAGCAGTATATTCTATCTATTTGAAATAAAAGTATAAAAACAGCATTTTAGGTTGTTTGGCCAAATTAAAGGGCTGTGGGAATGAGGGGCGGAGAATGGACCCCTATTTTCCTAACTTTCTTCCAAAAAGTGTATAAAATTAAAATTTGAACGTGGGAAGGGGATCTGCTCTGGAAGTTTTCAGAAAATAATGGACTGTGAAACAGTCATTTTAGGATTTGTTTGTTCTCATAAAGAGCTGTCACACAGCTCTCTTAGATATGCGACTGAATTTTCCAACCGTTGTATCTGTATCTCTTCCTCGACTAGATTATCACTGCATCTTACGTTATCAGACCTTTTTTTTTTTCAAACATGAAATTTCTTGCCCTTACAACATACTGCCCAAGGCGGTGGCAAAGGTCGTCTGCCTCAGGAACCACGTCTGTTCAGAAGTTAATTCATATGGGACGATCCATTGATGATGTCACAGTTTATTTCAACATTTTAAATTTCACCTGTCCTTTGTCACAAAGTCACACTTCACTTGACCCCCTTCCAACTTTTGAAACATGTCACGCTATTTTTCATAAATATATTCCTTTAAATAAATTCATGATGTCAACTTTACCTCTCAATCCACCTTGTCCCAAAGTCACAATCTTACGAGCCCCCCCCCCTCCCTCGTCTATCACAGTGATAGGCATCATTTGTGGACCACCCCTACAGAAGTATCGCAACACTTTTACTTCAGCGCAGGCTTGCGCAATATTATTTAAACTTTTCTCGTTATTAAATTCTGTCATTATCATTTTAATTTTGTTTACTTTTTAATAATCAACTTACTCTAGGGGAAAGCGAAAGTTGGTGGGGATCGCGGATTATTAGAGATAAACCATTTTTCTGCGCCTAGTGTCAGTGAGGGTCGAGGAGGAGGACAAATTTAAACCTATGCTTACAATTAAGAGGATGAAGGCGGAAAGAATGTCCAAAATTTATTACAATCGAACCTCGTTAATTCGCACACTCTTAATACGAATTACTGCTAAGACAAACTACATTTACCTACCTTATGCCATTTACTCACCTTATGGTTTGTAGTCAGGGCCTGATTACTGAATAGACCAACTAGGCCGTGGCCTTGGGCCCCCACATAATTTAGGGGCCCCAAATGGGTAAAATTGCTGTAGTCAATGTCTAAATTTGTTTTATCCTATGCCTAAAATCGTTAAGCCTCAGTATAGTGTGCCCAAAAAAGTATTTGGCCTAGGGCCCCGTGATATCTTAATCGGGCCCTGTTTGTAGTGTATTGTTCTTCGGATAAGACGAACTGATTTTAAAGGCAATTTGGAGTTCATTTTAACGAGGTTTGACTGTATAAACATTTACTTTGTTATTTTTATGAGTAGGAAACTATGAGTATAAAGGAAACCTTTCTCTAATGTTTCTTTACAGTAGAGTCACGAAAACCCAGTCGAATCCAGATGACCCCATTACACTCTTGCTATACAAAAGAACTATTCACAAAAACTCTCCCCGATAACTCGGCATTTTCACGGACTCAGTTACATTTTCCTCCACATCAGGGTGGATTTTCGGCACTACAAAATTCTTTTTGGCAGGCACTTTCATTTTATCAGAACAGACACACACATCAGAAAAATAATTATAAATGAAATTACAATAAATTAATTTATTTTGATACAATTGTAAATTTACAGTAGTAAAGATGTCATAAGAATGAAAATATGTATTCATTTAGAATCGTGAGAAAGATGCAGCCATGCACAATCACAGAACTGCATTCGGACACCGACAAGTAGCTTTGCAGCCACTGAATTTTTCCAGCTGGTCATCGTCACAGAGCCAAGAGTGCCACGTAACATTGATGTCTGCACAGTTGACGAAAAAGTCTGTGAAAGGACAGCTATTTGCTGAAAAGAAATGTGCAAAAACCTGTTAGTAAAATCTGTTTTACACACACGTACACAAAGTTTGTGTGTCGTAAAGACACACAATAGATACAGGGTGTCATTACATGCATAATTTTTGAACCGTAATTGAAATTAAAAAGCAGTCGAAATGACCGCTTGGGCAATATAGTGTTAATTCAAGAGATTATTCAATTTCAAGACAATGACCAGTAAAAATAATAAAGAGTTTATATGTAGTGTTAGGTTTTGATTAAGAGGAGAAAAAGTGATATTGCTGACTAAACCATACTTACTGCAAAGTTTCTTATATTTACAATACTTTGGACATTTATCACAGGGTTTCCCAGCCGTATAAGGTTTGTTTAAACGCTTGGGATCGTTGCCTCTAAAAGAAATTTAAATACATTTTATTTTTAAAGTTAAGTAGAAAAATATTTAAAAGAAGTAAGAGGGTCATTTTCACCATATGCTTACATTTCAGAATTTGTAAGTAATTTTTTTAGCTTGCTATTTTCTTTTAGAATCACTAACAGATATTTTGTCATATATTTTAGGTGTGTGAAAAAGTAATTGGTTGGACACTTTGATGCATAATTAAGTATTCAAATGCTGTTGTAAAACTTCAAGTTGCAAGGAAAATTGTCGTCCATTACCATACAAAATCAATATGAAATCTCACTTTTAAACTATATCATAGCACCCAGAACCAACGTCATTCGAAATTATTTGCGTCCCTGAAGCTGAAAACGATGTTTGTGATTATTAAAATATCGATCAAAAACTGTATGGTGACGGACTTGAAATTTGGTAACGGATTTGACCAGTAATGGACTTGACATTTCAACCAAAATGTCAAATTATGGCTAGGTTGTCGAATTTAAAAATTGAACGACAATATGCATTTTCTTAGAGTTGTATAATAAACAATATTTCGGGGTAAAAGTTGAGAAAAAGTAAGAATTAACGCAAAAATCTTTGGTAACAGACTTGACAAAGAATAAAAATACGCACCTGGAAGAAATCTAGTGCGAAACGCCACAGTAATAGTTCTCGACTGAAGAAAACAAAACGGTACGAAATATTTACATCACTAGTTTGTTAAGTTAACTGAATACGTGTTACCATCTTTTGACTGCAATAGATACCTTTTTTAGTTAAAATAATCTTAGGGTAACGGACTTGACGAGAACTGCCGGACAAAATATATTCATACATTTCTTAATGAAAAAAAATTTAAATTGTCAATATTTATTATGAATATCACACACTAATAGTCAATATATAAAAATAATTTGTTGTATATACTTTTTTATACAATTAAGTATATAAAAAAAATAGTTGAACTTGCGAAAAGTGAAAATGGACAAGCGTTTTTGCCTTGATTCTCATTTTTAAAGACTTATATAAAAATAAATAAATAAATTTCAATAATTTTTTGAGTGATAGAATTTTTTTCGGCATATTTCTTGCAGAAAAGAATTGTTCGCATTGAATTTAAAATATAAGTTATGCTTCAAAATCGTCTTTTTAACCTCCGGACAGCATATGTAAGCAAATTTTGAAAATGACCCAAGAATGTTTGATATCGCTAGAAAACATTTTTTGAATAGATCAAATAAGTAAACAAATTTTAAAATATTACAAATTTTCTGAATTTACAAGTTGTAAATAAAAATATTCAAAAATTTTCCCTCTTTGTTTCTTTTTGCAGCTAGTCATTAGCTGTTACCGTGTTTCTAAAATATGTTTGCAACTATTGAATTTATTTTTGAATGTTTTGGAATTTATTTCGAAAGGATATTATAATAGGGCAATTCCATCGTTACAGACGTAACAATCGCAGACTTTGAACACAAATAATTCTGGTTTGGGCTGATGAAAGTCTTCAATTTTTTTTCCTGTAGTGTAACTTGATGATGTTTATGCTACATTAAATTTGCGTGCAGATTGCTTAATTACAAAAAAATACAGAAATTAAAAACTGCCAGTTACAGACGTAATTCACAAAACAGCAAAAACTCGACTATGTCATACAACTTACAATATTCCTCTGAATTATACAGAAATTTCGAACTTTTTTTTTTTAATACGTGTTCTAGAGACTTCAAGATTTCTAAAACCATAAAGATTGTGTGGATTTTGACTGCCGAATTTGTGAAAAAAATTCATGAACTTGTTACGGACGAAACAAAGTGGTGTTACAGACGTAACATCTCTGATTTGAAAGCAGAAAACAGTATTGTAAAGCAGGAATAAACAAAGATTTTTGTGCTAAAACAATACAGTAGCATTAATTAACACATTATTTGAATATTTTAAGTTATACTGTAACAGTTTTAGAAAATTTGGGTAAGTCTGGGGGAGTTGAGAGCATATGCCGATATGTCAATATGTAACAATAAATTAATGCATCTTAAGACAATTATTTCCAAGAAAGATTGACACAAGAAAAGTTTAGAAGGGCCTTCACACAAATTTATTTATTTGTATTCTTAAAATTAATGCATAATGGGGCTGCTACATAAAAAAATCGGAAAAGTAAATTCCTCCCTGGAATCAGTGATTGATCTTACGAGAACTTAAAAATTTGAAAATGTTGGATCATATAGCAGAATACTAGTACCAAACTAAAATTTAACCTTCTTGGTGACAGTTGGTCAATTTTGATAATTTTTTTTTTTTTTTGAATGAAAAAATGTGTCCTTTTTCGTCCGACGTTCTCGAAATTCGAACGGCATTTTCGTATTCTGTTCGAAAACAATGCATTTCGCGGGCTTTTGGCAAATTCGCGATGTTAGCCCACCGTTCTTCCAATTTTGGCGTCAGCTTTAAAACATTTTCCTGGGGCATATAAATAATTTTAACTTTTTCTGCAATGGAGTTTGCACACTGAAAAAAGGAAAGAGCGTCGTTGACAAATGCTGTTCTAGATCTTACTCTCTGCCAAACCTGGTGCTTGACCATACCCCCAACTCGATCCAAAGCTCCCTTTCCATGTGACGTAGCAAAAAATGCCAGTTGAGGTATAAATTATAATCAGTTATACCATATGTGTACTTTATTAATCTTAAGAAATAAATTTCAATTACATGCCGACATAATTAAAAATTTCAAAATCATAATACCAGAAACTTTAGTACTCGTACCATATTATGCTATGTACATGTATTGCTCATCCTGTGCTTTTTACCTATTTAATTGGAAATTTACTTTTGCTACGGACGTAACATAGAGCCATTTTTTATGTCCGAAATGTTACGTCTGTAACAGCATTAATTTAAAAACTAAATCAGTTGCAATATTTTTAACTATGGTGGGCAATTACTCTAAGAATTTGCCAAAAGGACCATTAAGGGTTTTTTTTTAATTTTGATTTTTTAGGACGTAATGACAACTTTTGCTTTTTTTTTGTTACAGACGTAACATCAAACTTCTTTTTTTCAAACTTCAATTACACCATTTAGATCAATTCAAAAGAAACTAATGAATGCAGATTATTATAGTACCGTCTTAGTAGTTAAAATTGTGCTACAAGTAGTTATTTTTGTTTTTATTTTTCGATGAGAAATATGCATTTGAAAATGTGTTCTTTTTTCTGATTTTTACAAGTTCGTGAATATCCATACTTCCAACTAAGAAAACAAGTATTATTCTAACTCTCACTAAAAAACCAATGCAGGATTCTTAAAATATACATCTTAAGCTTTAAAATGATGTATAACATAGCAACATAACTTCAATATGAATTTTCGACCAATTGGTTTCACTTTTCATGGAATGGCCCAATACTAAATTCAAGATATACACGAGAAATCTATCTTTTTAATAAAATAAAATATTAATACGATGATATTTAAATTTTATTTGAAAAAAAAAAAAACTTGCTATTTATAGCATAAACATTCAGTTGATGCTCGATTTTTCTAGCCGCTAACTTACTACCACTTATAGTTTTACGAACTATTCTCTTGTCCTAAGTATTGTAAAAGGCTTTTTAGACTTTGATCTTCCAATCTGAATTTATGGATTCCTGGATGTCCATCTTTAGAAGTTTTTTTATTTGACACTAAAAATATAATTAAAAAAATATGAAAAACACACAATAGAAGTGCACCTTTTGAGTTACAGAGAAACATTTTAAGTACGTATCATCGATTATTCAGACTGGTGAGTCCTAATGAGGACGAAACTGCAATCCCTCGATGGCATGTTGCATCTGGGTGATTTTCACCATATGCTTACATTTCAAAATTTTTAGGTAATTTTTTTAACTTGCTATTTTTTTTAGAAATACTAACAGATGTTTAGTCACATATTTTAGGTGTGTGAAAAAGTAATTGGTTGTACACTTTGATGAATAATTAAGTATTCAAATGCTGTTGTAAAACTTTAAGTTGCAAGGAAAATTGTCGTCCGTTACTATACAAAATACCAATATGAATTCTCACCTTTGAACTGTCATAGCGCCTAGAACCAATTTAATATGAAACTACTTGCTTCCTTGAAGCTTAAACCGATGTTTGTGATTGTTAAAATATTGATTAAAAACTGTATGGTAACGGATTTGACAATTGGTAACGGATTTGGCCAGTAACGGACTTGACAATTTCAACCAAAATGTCAAATGATGGCTAGGTTGTCGAATTTAAAAATTGAACAACAATATGCATTTTCTCAGAGTTGTAATATAAACAATATTTAGGGGTAAAAGTTGAGAAAAAGTAAAAATTAATACTAAAATCTTTGGTAACGGACTTGACAAAGAATAAAAATACGCACCTGGAAGAAATTTTGTGCGAAACGCCACAGCAATACTTCTCGACTCAGGGAAACAAAATGGTACAAAATAGTTACGTCACAAATTTTTTAAGTTAACTGAATACGTGTTACCATGTTTTGACTTCAATAAATACCTTTTTTAGCTTATATAATCTTAGGGTAACGGACTTGACAAGAACTTCCGGACAAAATATATTCATACATTTCTTATTGAAATAAAATTACTGTTGTCAATATTTATTATGAATACCATATACTAATAGTCACTATATAAAAATAATATGTTGCATTTACTTTTTTTGACCATTAAGTATAGGAAAAAAATAGTTGAACTTGCGAAAATTGGAAATGGACAAGCGTTTTTGCCTTGATTCTCATTTTTAAAGACTTATACAAAAATAAATAAATAAATTTCAATAATTTGTTGAGTGATAGAATTTTTTTGGGGGTATTTCTTGCAGAAAATAATTGTTCGCATTGAATTTAAAATATAAGTTATGCTTCAAAATCGCCTCTTTAATCTCCGGACAGCAAATAAATGTAAGCAAATTTTGAAAATGACCCATCTACATTCGTTCATTGTACGTAGTTTTTGATGAACCACATAAAATAGAGATCGAATTATAAAGTTTTTTAGCAAATGCGGCTAAGGCTTAATTCTACAGGATTAGAAACCGATGTTATTGTTGCCGACGAGGAAAGGATACATAATGATTTGAAATGTTTATCTGTTGCCAGTTTCATTTGTTAACAATTAAAATACTTGTGATTGATTTTAGTATAAGAACTTTCAATTTTCCTGATTTAGGGCCGAATTCAAGTGAAACACCATTGCAGTCTCTTCGTGGCGATCGCATATTGCAACCGCTACTGTAAGTCGAATTCAAGTGAATTCGTTTCACTTGAATCCAAATTTTGGAATTTGCGATTGCATTGGTGAGTTGCGATCGTCCGTGTTTCACTTGAATTCCTGCCTTATTCTGCTTTTGCGACGAGTAAGTTCTACTAGTAAGGATAAGCTTTCTTTTTCCGTTATTACCATATTCTCTCGAAAACGATTACATAGTAAACTCTCACTTATACGCCGCCTCATTTTTGAGCCTTTTTCACTTATACGACGGTTTTAAATGGTCCCAGCACATTGCATAGCAAAATAATGATAGTATCATTCGTTTATGCGTCGCTCTAAAGATAAATATTTCACTTATCCGCCGAATTATCCCTAAAATGTAAAAAATATAATTTATTTTCTTTAAAAAATTTGCATTTTCTTCACTTTCCTCTTTAATCTTTCGCCTTTATTGCTCACGGAAGGCATTTTTTCCGCATGAACTAAAGTTCGGAGAGGGACAATTATCGATTACGCATCGTTTTATAGGGAACAGCTTGTAATTAGGTATGCTACACTTTTTGTTTTCTCTTTATCATTGTAGTTACATTACAGTAATTGCCAACCGTGGTAATATGTCCCTTTTCTATAGAAATATTGTTTGTCGTTCTCTCATTAGAAACTATGTTGCGTCTTAGTCCTTTAAATATTATTGTTCACTTATATGTCTCTCTCACTTATGCGCCTTTTTCTATTGGTCCCTTGGGCCGGCGTATATGTGAGAGTTCACTGTATATTTAGTTTTAAAATTTTTTATGACCAGAGAAGTTCTTTCGAATATGAGATCGGCAATCAGGGTCAGGGGTTGCTTAAATTTTTAATTTAATCTTAGTATTTGTTTTAGTGTAATAACCTTTATGTAAGTTCGGTTTAGCAACGATGTTCTCATCGCACTGTTTTTTTTTTTTTTTTAGTGTAATAATCTTTATATAATTTATGTATTTTCTATTACTCACTCCTCCAGTTTTTTTGTAGTGTAGACGTAAATTGCTTACCACTAGAACGCTACCATATAATCTAGTACAGTGAACTCTCACTTATGCGCCGGCCCAAGGGACCAACATAAAAAGGCGCATAAATGAGAGAGACCTATAAGTGAACAAGCCTATTTAAAGGACTAAAACGCAACATAGGTTCTAATGAAAGAATAAATAAGAATGTTTCTGTAGACAAGTGACATATTACTGTAGTTTGGCAATTACTGTAACGTAATTACAATGATAAAGAGAAAACAAAAATTGTAGCATACCTAATTACAAAATGTTACCTTTAAAACGATCCATAGTACATAATTGTTTATCTCCAAACTCTAGTTCATGAGGAAAAAATACCTTCCGTGAGCAAAAAAGGCGATAGATTACAAAAGAAATTGAAGAAACATGCTTATTTTTTAAATAAAATAAATTAAATGTTTCACATTTTAAAGAAAATTCGACGCATAAAGTGAAATATGTATCTTTAGAGCGACGCATAAACGAATGATACTATCATTATTTTGCTACGGAGTGTGCTGGGACCCTTTAAAATCGTCGTATAAGTGAAAAAGGCGTATAAATGAGGCGGTGTATAAGTGAGAGTTCACTGTATATGAATGTTTAATACTTACATTGGACAGTAATTGCACACATAATTGTAAAACGGGGTTTTCACTTTGTCTTTTCCACAATGATGGAAACCGCATCCAATGCGGTGGCTGTTGTACCAAACCATCTGCAAGAGAATTCGTATTTATACCATAATTCATGCATTTGCTCTGTTATAATAAAGTTACCGGCCTTATCCCGATGAATTTCAGTTCTGCGTGTCACTTTAAAGTCTCCAACTTAGTGAAAAACATAAAAAGTGGAAAATTGCTACTTTGTAGGCTGATTGTGTGATTTTCACTCGTACAGTACATTTTTGCCATGTAAATCTGAGTAGTGAAGATGATCAATATAGGAAAGCTCGTTGATTAAGAATTCTGACGAACTTACCAAAACATGATCACGAGCTCGCATTTTGTTTTTTACAAATCACAATAGGGTCAGTAACACAAGACAAGTTTAAGTAATTAGCACACGCACAAAGAGCTTCGACGGCTTCGAGGTAGATAATATTTCACTTTGAAGCTTTTCTTTTCAATTAATTTTCACGCATTGTAACAAACCTTTTTCGCTGCCGAGTACGCAAGGCGATCCATCTGAGCAAATAATATCTAATTTTGTCCGGTCTCTTCTTTTTTTTTCAGTTCCACTTTTTTTCCCTTGAAAATGTGCTGTCTTGTAGTTGAAAATAGTTGGTGCAATTTAAGCTCTCCTGCTACATCAAAATTATCATTTGTGCAACTTACAAATTTGCTTAATTCATCTTGATCTTTAATGACACGGTCTTCCTTCAAAGCTAACGATAATTGCAAGATTGCAGTTTATGCACTTTGTGTGCACGACCAATATCGTAATTGTACGATTGTTAATTAAATCGTACAACTACGATATTGGTCGTTTTGTTCAGAAGGGAAAATGCAGAATCGAATGGTACCTCGATCGAGTCTGTACTCCCAGCAGTATTTGAGGAGTTCAAGCTTCAGACAGACAGACAGACGCGAACAGATTTTAACAGTACAGATATAGTTTTTAAGTTAAATTGACAGCGATACTAAAAAAATAAGCTGTATCGTAACTAGAAAACTTTATCTAAGTTCAGTTTACCAGCAAATTTCTAGTAATATTGCTGCTATTTTTTTTTTTTTAGTGTAATAACCTTTATATAAGTCCAGTTCACCAGAGATCTTCTTTGAACATGTCATATATTAGACGCATGACTAAATTTCTAGATAAAGCTACTATATCGACCATATTTTTTACGTAAATATAAATTAATTACGAGTATGATTTCAATAGTTTTCTTCAATAATGAGTTGAGTTTGTGGAGTTTGACAAAATTCTTGAAAAAGCACATTAACTCCTCAATTTTTAAATTTCTTCAATAAGTCTTCAGTACCAGTCTTAATACTACATCGTGCTGCGGTTTGGACTTCCCTGCATTAATTAGTACCGTCTCACATGTTACAAAAATTATCAAAACATGAAAATTATACTAAGATATGAAATTATGCTAATATATAAGTTTAAACATATTACCTGTGTATAATGGCCTATCTCTTCTAATTTGTTTTTGGAACCCCCATAAGTAAAATTTTTATGCTCCAAATACCAGGATTTTATAACATGCATCCAATCTTTCTGCGTATTAGAGACAAATATGTTTTGGCCACACGAACCAAAATCTAGAAAAATACAAGAATGTCATAAGAAATTTATATTTGCCGAAAATTTTAAAATAACGATAAAAATACTTTTTCGATCTACATAACTTGTCGCTTGACCGAGCTTTGAAATAAACAGTTCAATTACCGTTGTAGTTACAAATGAATTTATTAATTATTTTCAAAACTTATTATTTAAGTTTTCAGAGCATTTTGGAAATTCTACCAAAAAAAAAAAAAAAAAAAAAAATCCCTTAGTACCCAAAAGGTTATTACAGTACTAAATTTCGTGGTACTTGCTTTCGACCCTCCTCTTGACACCTTTATTGTGTTTAAGGTATTTACACTTCTCAGCCCATTCTTGAGCTTCATCTTGAGCTTCTTCTAGCCACTTCTGGAAGCATAAAAAAAGTGTATAAGTTATTTTATTGACATGATGTTTGACTAATGTTTACTATGCATAAATGAAGAAAGAAGTAGTTAAGAGAAACATGGATCGAAAAGGTAAAATATTTCATTTTTAACAATCTAAACTTAATAAAAACGCAAACTGTCTGATTTTCTTAGGTAAAACCTTCCGCGCATTTACGCATGAGTCAGATCTTCTCTGATCTTACCAAAATAGGGGTGATAGGTAAGATAACAATGAGGAGAAGAACAAGAAGAAGCATTTTGAGCTGTCTCAGACAACGCAGGGAACGATGCTAATTTCAAATACATAGTTCAGTTGAATGTGTGAAAAGGAAAACAAAAATGCAAGTTTTAAATTGAAAACTTCGGAAAGTTCCCATTCACAACCCATCACCCCTTTTTTAAGTGGAATTATTCGCGAGTGCTAGGCGCGGTTTTCAAGGACGGACAGTACACTAAATAAAAAATTGTGTTAATATTATTTCAATTATCTTCGATGAATGTTCATCATTCTTTCCGCAAATATTTTAATCTTTCGTAATTTTGAAATATGTGAAATCTTGAAGAATGTCATTATTTAAAGCTTTATATGTGAAACCCTGAAATGTTCCAAATTTATTAGTTTTAAAATTAAACTATACTAGACAACAACTTAAGTTGACATTGACGTCACTACGGGCGGTGCCAATAAGAGCTCACAAGCAGTCAGCGATCTCCTCTAACTCGCCAACGCCTAGTAGGCTGTGACGTTTTATCTAGCTCGTTTTTCATAGGCTAACGTCACGCTGACGTCACGATGTTTTGTCAAGAAACCTTGCAGTGTAGTATAGGAAAGGTAACAAGGCGCATTTGAAAGGGAAACAAGGCGAACTCAAAAGGGCTACAGGGAGCATTCAAAAGGCTAAACGAGGAATACCATCACACTGTAAAAAATGAATGTTGTTTTTACAGTATAATACAGCTAATTTTATAGTAATAAAGTGCAAAAATTAATAATTTTGCAGTAATAAACTGCAAAATTTCTAATTTTACAGTACCAAACTGTAAAATTGCTAATTTTACGGTATTGAACTACAAAACTGCTAATTTTGCAGTTGATTACAGTGCATTTTACAGTTTCAAACTGGAACCTCTGCTGCCAGTATTGTTGTTTTTACAGTATAATACAGCTAAATTTTACGGCAATAAACTGTAAAATGTCTAACTTTATTACTGTTAAATTTCTAATTTTACAGTAAGAAACTGTAAAATTGCTAGTTTTACAGTTTAGTTCTGTGCATTTTACAGTTTCAAATTGGAACCTCGGCTGCCAGTATTATACTGTAAAAACAACAGTTCACTTTTTGCAGTGCATGCGTTTTTCCAACAAAAGTTACTTTTTTTTTTAATTTAAAAAGGAATAATATATTCAGCTACTATTTAGTTTATCATGACAAAACAGTTCCGATTTTATTATTACTTATTATCTCTATCTCTACTAATAATAAAGCTGAAGGTGGTTCTGTCTGTCCTTCTTTCTTTCTTTCTTTCTGTCTGTCTGTCTGTTACGCGCGTAGCGCCAAAACCTTTCGGTCGATTTTCATGCCACTTGGCACAAAATTAGTTTGTAGCATGTAGTTTTGCACCTCGAAGCGATTTTTCGAAAATTCCATTTCGTTCTTTTTCTATTCGAATTCTTAGCGGAAATTCGATAAAATAGGGAAGAAATATTTCACACACATTTTCAAGTCTTATGTCATTCAAAAGCTTGAAATTTTCTGCACAAAATGAAGTTTTTTCGAAGTTTCTACGATCATCAGGAGAGCTGTAACAACTGTTTTTAGAATCCCGAAATTCAAGGCTTATCTTCAGTAAAGCAAGCCAAACGATTCTAAAATGATTGAGCTCTGGAATAAAATTTGTTTGAAAAGAGAGATAAAATGAATTATTTTATCAACGGAAATCAATTTTTCATGTTGTTACTATGGTTACGTGTTCATACTTATTTTTGTTTCTTTCTTTTTCCAGAGTTGCCAGCGTCAATCTTCGTAGGCTACGGCCAGACGTAGTATTTTTGATTCTACGGTAGTATTTTTTCGGCCGAAATAAGGAGCGTAGTATTTTTCTGGCAACCCTGTTTCCAATACACTAATGACTTAATTAAAAGATTTGGCGGATTTTTTTTTTCATTTTCATAGATTTCGCATTTCAGCAACATTGATTTTGGCAACGTTTGGAAACAGTAGTATTTTGTAATATTTTTTTAGAGGAGGCGTAGTTTTTTTTCGTTCCAATTCTCTGGCAACCCTGTCTTTTTCCCGGTGAAGATGCTTTGGGACCCTGCTTGGCGCGTTTTCAAAAAGTCAACTACGCCAAATATCTAGGGTTACCACGCTTGGCGCGCCTATCGTTCATTTAGCGAGAAAAGGGTACCTAAAGCACAGATTAACGAAATCTCCTATCAATTGCGATATTGCATCGTTTTTTTAAAGTGTTTCATTTCGGAAAATGTATTGTTTTGTTTTTTAAGCTAGGAAAGAAAACTTTCTTCTTCTTTTAAACTTTGGTAAGATTTCTGTTGGTTCCTGTTATCAACAAAATTGTTCTTATTTTCTCTTTTGGCTTATTTTTGTCCATCTCCCTTGGGGTTGCATTCGAATGTTCCAAGGGGGTGTTTTACCCCATTTATCGTGTAAATCAGTGTTTTAAATGCAAGGTGATATGAATTGGTTGACAAAAGTGATATGAATTGGCGCGACCACTTGGCGATATATCGCCAAGCTTTTGATCGCCAAGTATTTGACGCCAATTGGCGAAAAAAATTTTTTTTTTTTGATTTAGGTTCAATTTGGCGCTGTTGGCGATATTTTGCGAAAAATCCACTGAATGATGTTAAAATTGATGATATTTAGGAGATTAATCATTGTAAATCATTTTTTTGCATTGTTTCCTAGCAAACTAGGGATACAAATGTTTGAATTGTTATCTTGCTCACTCCAAGCACTATTTTAGCATTTAAGGCATCTACTAAGAAATTTACACGTAAAATTAAGTAGTGTGGGGTCCATATCAGATCTTTATATCACTTTGAAGGAATTATAGTTGAACAAAACTAAAATAGAGCATTTTTTTTGCTATATCAATTATTTTACAAATGAACTTTTAATTTTATACCACGGGCAAAGCCGTGCGGGTACCGCTAGTTTGTAATAATTTGATCTGTTACTTACCATTTGTAACATATCACTCGCCAAGGGTTCCACTTTGGATCTGTAAAAATTATGCAGCAAAACAATTTTGTTTTGAGTATTCGCATGCTTTGTGTCTAATTCTCGTTTTGTTGCTCTCCTGTTTGATGATTTGGAACTCCCTGAAAAATATAATTATTCACACTCATAAATGAAAAAAGTTCTCCTACACTGTAAAAAATGAATGTTGTTTTTGCAGCATAATACAGCTGATTTTATAGTAATAAACTGTAAAAATTTCTAATTTTACAGCAATAAACTAAAATTGCTAATTTAACAGTTTATTACCGTGAATTTTACAGTTTTCAACTGGAACATCGGCTGCCAGTATTACACTGTTGCTTTTGCAGTATAATATTGCTAAATTTTACGGCAATAAACTGTAAAATTTCTAACTTTACAGTAAGAATCTAAAATTGCTAGATTTGCAGTTTATTACTGTGTATTTTACAGTTTTGAATTGGAACCTCGGCTGCCAGTTTTATACTGTAAAAACAACGGTTCATTTTTTGTAGTATAGTACTGTATGTACCTTGAGAGGAGCTATTATAAAGTAATTAGAGTAAAGAAAATTGAATGAACTTCTGGAAATTACACCGAGTTCTCCCAAAAAATAGCACGTAAGAAAAATTTGTGTACATACCGGCAGATTTCCCATCAGCTACAACGATGGATATTATAAGTACAGAAAGAACGTTCCCCAGATTGGAGAGGAATAAACTATCCAAATTCATCAATATGTTCTGGTGCCTTGTGAGCTGAAAGTAAAAGAAGTATGTTTTTAGAGCCGATTTAGCGAAGAAGGAATTTCAAATGAACACTTAGACCTTAGAATCACATGGAAAAGTCGGAAAATCTCTAAACAAAGATGCATTAGAAAGAGAAGTAAAGTAATCTTCAAAAAGGGTTTTAACATACACAATTTGAAAGAAAAATAAAACAGAATAAAATAAAAATTTGTAAGTACAAAATAAATAAATAAATGTAACAATAATAACGGTAATAGTAGTAGAAATAGTAGTAGGGACAATTGTAAAGGTTAATGAAGTACGGCAATATGTGCTTGTCGGTCTATCTGTCCAATAGTCAGTCAATCTGCATTTCCCGTAATATTTTTGGAAGGAATAACATGCTTTTTACGAAGAGCCGATTTAGCGAAGAAGGAATTTCAAATGAACACTTAGACAGAATCACATGGTAAAGTCGGAAAATCTCTTAACAAAGATGAATTAGAAAGAGAAGTAAAGTAATCTTCAAAAAGAGTTTTAACATACACAATTTGAAAGAAAAATAAAAGAGAATAAAATAAAAATTTGTAAGTACAAAATAAATAAATAAATGTAACAATAATAAAGGTAATAGTAGTAGAAATAGTAGTAGGGACAATTGTAAAGGTTAATGAAGTACGGCAATATGTGCTTGTCGGTCTATCTGCATTTCCAATAGTCAGTCAATCTGCATTTCCCGTAATATTTTTGGAAGGAATAACATGCTTTTTACATCACATATTTCTGAATAGAAAGTGTGTGAGTGAGAAAGAGAGAGAGAGAGAGAGAGAGAGAGAGAGATGTTTCTGTGCGAGAAAGTAGGCTGTTTTAGTTCTAGAAGAACTCCTTTATGTAAAATAAAATAATTGGGGCTGGGAAGGGTTCAAGGGCACTTTTTTTTGTAGTCACGCAATAAAAATAAATAAATACATAAAAAAAAAATAAATAAAAAGAATAATGAGTCAAAAATTTTCCTCTTGCAGTTTCTAAAGTTTTACATTTGAAGTACAGCAAAACCGACTACCTCTTGCTAATTTATCATGAAGAATTCATAAAATACCCTCAGAATTTTAATAGAGCTTAGTCAGGGAGAGATTTTAGTAAAATCTTGCCGTATATTTACATATTCCAGGTTTTATTATACCCAGATACATACTTTAGAGATTGTCACTTCTACTTCGATATGTTAGTTTTATTTTGAGTTCTATTATTGGTTGAACTATGTTGTTAAATAAATATGAGTAGTTTTCAAAACTAACATGTTTTAAAAAGAAAATAAATTTACATTTGGATTAGAACTTGGGAAAAATATGTGTATATATTTAAATAAAGTGACAATTGAAAACGTTTTACTAAAACGTGAAACGTGCACTTTATAGAAAGTAATTAAAAGTATTGATTAACATTAAAAATGGTAACACATAGTCATTTCAAGGCTACCGAAGCATGCTTCTTTATAAGTGCATGAAAGGAGAGGTCCAACTAAGACCTATGTACAACTAACTGTAAGACTGTAAGACCAAAAGTGGGGAAATTAAAAAAAAAAGTGGGGAGGGGGGGGGAGAAGTTTAAATTTAGCTTTCTTTTTATTATTTTTCCTTAAACTTAACTACAACGTGTCATTTTATTTTTTAGTGTTTTTAACTGTTTTGCTCGTAGATGGAATATAATTTGATTTTAAAATATTAAAATCACAATTCAGATGTTTGAAAAATGTAATGTATTAATGGACTCCATATAGTCTTGGCAACATTAAATTAGCATTCTCAATGTTCAAGTGAAAAGCTACCAAAACAATGCATCTTTTCTTCAATGACAACAATGTTTAGTGGCTGAAACTCGATGATTTGAGGCTTAAATAATGAACCTGCGTATAGTCTACTTTCTAGAAAAATAATAAAAGTCTAAATGTCACCATTGAAAGTCAATATTTTAAAGATATTTGTTTTTTCTCGGTATGAAGGAAAGTTGAGATATGATTTTTTATATTTTAATTCTGAAGTTTTGATGAATTTATTTCATTTTGGTTACAGTAAATTTGAGGTGCTTTATTTTTTATCTTAAAGAAAGAGTTGCAAACAATGTTGTTTCTCATAAAAATTTTTTATCTAGATAATTTTTTTTGCCAGTTATTAAAAAAAATTAATACCAGAAAACCTAACATACTGGCTTGTTTTGTACTGCACAAAAGAGCATTTTTTAAAATCTATTTCTGTTTTAAATACTCAGATTCAAAACTGAATATGGAGATACATTTTTGAATTTTCGGGAATTCTGTTCCTTAATTTAATTTCCGCAAAATATCAAACTTAAATATTAAGAAAATTTTATGAACTTAAAATTTTCCAAATGGAAAGTACATTGCCATATGATATTTATTAAAAAATAATGCGTAACAGTTTGACAAAATAAATTTGACAGTTTGAAAAAGAAAAAGTTTTTGAAAGAAATTTGGTGTTGGTAACAGTAAAAAGTAGGCTCTTTTAATTCCAGACGAAACTTCTTGTTTAATTCTAAAATTTCATCATTTGCTATCGAAACGTCAACTTCAAACCACTCATAGCAGGGCCGTAACTAGACTATTGTTTCAAGGAGGGTTTTACAAACACATTTTTCTTGAAATATGTACATAAGTAAAATTTGATTTCATGTTCTATATTCTACTCTTTTTTGTTATGCCTAGCGTCCCTTTTTAGGGACGGTCCAAAAAAGGGTCTGAATTTCCCCAAAATGAACATTTCAACCAAATAATAGTGTTCAATTAGTACCTTGGTATTGTTTCAATTCGATATCAATAGATTGCAGCACAAAACCATTGTAAAGTGTGTTCTGCAGCAGTTTTAATATAATCTTTATCAAAAATGACATCGTTCACAATCTCAAGAAAAAAAGTTTAGTTTTCAAAGTTATTCCCAGCTTCCCAGTTTATGTTAATTGCTGATTTTATTTCTTCTTATAAAATGTCTTTTTAAATATTATATGGTAGGCAGAAAAAAAAATTAGTAAAAAAAGTGTGTACCCTCTATCGTAACTTTTAAGGGACGATTTTTCTTTCCTTAATAAAACAATTATTTTTTACATAATATTTTTTTATTATTTTTTCCTGTCCAGTATAAAAAATATCTCAAAGTTTGTAACCAGTATAAAAAATATCTTTGGAAAAGAAAATGTCAGGCATTAATGGGTTAAGGGGCATTAACACAATAGCATAGCTTTCCAATGAAGAAAAGAACTCTGGTGTGCACAAAGCTTCTTTGCCCTAGTTAAAAAGGTATATTGTGTATGAAATTATGCTTGCAAAAACTACAATAAAAATAAATACTGCAGATAAATAAATTAATTTGTGCTGTCATTCAATAATGATAATTTCATTTTTCAAATGAAATTCAAAAGTAAATAAGAAAATTAAAAATAAAATAGAAATAATACTATTTTTCATCAAAAAGGGCATAAAAAAGTATTTTTTGTCATAGCAATCTTAATGGAAATCGGAAAATCTTCCATCTCTCATTGTGTGCGTAAGCAATTGACGTCACGTTCATTAAAAGAGGGACAAAAAAGCGGGGAAAGTCTATGCCCGCTTTTCAAAAAAAAAAAAAAAAATCTTTATGAGCGAAGGTTAATCACACCAAATTGGTTATTGCCCGCCGAGTCGCTTGAAAAAAATAACAAAAAGAAAAACATTGCGAACGAAAATTCCGAAGATTGCCGTCAATAAAGCCTTGAACGCTTTTCTAATTCAACTGTCGAATGCGTCATCTATTATCGAAAGTGAGCATTTTTTCCTTGTTAAATTGTTACCGACACTGGGTTAAAGACCTTGGAAGAATCTGATACGGTTTGAAACAAGAGCTGAAGAGCAATTTGTGCGTAAATGTTGTTATTGAAACTAAAAGAGAGTAGGAGAGAGGAGAGAGAGAAAGTATAAGTGTGATTGAGTAAATTGAAAAAACCTTGAATTTTTGATTAATCTTTAAAAAGTTTTTTCTTGCATTCAAGTTCCCTCTGTTTTTTCTCTTTTTCAAATTTTTCAAAATCCTGCTTGACTCTGGTTGATTTTCGCACCCCGAAGTGTTTTGAAAACGAAAACAAAGAGATCTATTTAAGACTAATAGAGAAGGAATCTCAGGATTTTGAGCTTTTCAGTACATCTGTTTGCTCACCTTGAAATCTAGTAATCACGATTCTATTGTCTATAATAGTATTTTTATTCTTAACATTGCAGGGAAAAAAATGTAGCTTTAAAATAACACGTAAACCAGATTAATTGAATGAAACATAAATAAATTATAGAGATTTTTCCAAATGCGTACCAAAAATAAGACAGAAAAAAACTATTAAAAAAATTCCAATTTTTAAAGAATCCTGCGACGCTGAATTTTTAATGAAAAAAATCTGGAAAAAAAAGTTTTCTCTTTGCTTGTAGTTTTAACGTCGTTTTTAATTTAATTGACTTAGATCTTTTTCTGTTTTACGTTTCACTTTTCTTGAAATTAAACAACCCTTTGCCATCACTTCAAAAAAAAAAGTTACTCGTGAAATCGAACCCTTATCCTTATGTGCAATATTTCAGCAATTTGTTCTGAAAAACGTCGACTTTTCGTTTATTAATTTTGGCTTTATCTTGAAAAGCATTTCATTTTTCAACTGAATATTTTTGTACCATTATGGAACTATTTCATAGGGCACATAAACATACATTTTTGTCTCATTTTAATACTATGGGCAGTCAGTCACTTATCAACAACATTTTACTTTTGCACAAAAAGAGAAAAACTAAGAAAACATTAATATTAAAGTATCTTGGCTCCAGCATAAATGTAAAGAAGGAGCAAAAAAAAAAAACTACTTTACAAATATAAAAAATAAAATGTGGGAAAATATTAGAGTTATTTCACTTGTTTAATTAAAGAGATAAAATAGCAGTCTTCACATATTACCAAGAGATACTGATAATGTATAGGTAAGTAGGGTAGATAATATAAGGAGTGAGCTATAAAGCAACTATTCAGGAGAATTCGGTTTAACCTTTTGAAAATTTTTTAAGAAATTGAGATCTTTTCCGTTGAAGAAAAAGTTAGAAATAAGAAGTTAAAACTACAAACAACCTTAGAATTGTTTAGATAGTGATTAGCCGAAATGTATTTCAGGACTAAGAAAAATTTCTTTTCAATAAAAAAATAAAAAATAAAAAAAAGAGCTGATAGATGAAAACAAACCCGATAAAAGATTTTCATCCACAAGGAGAAAAAAAATCTTTTGGTCTTTGGAGGCAATCTTTTCATTAACAAGCTACTCCCACTCCCCACTTAAAACTTTTTTTTTTAATATATAAGCCCGAAATACGCTTCTACAACTCTTAATTGCAATTAGTGGGGTGGCATCGAAGTCGATGTTATGGAAACATAGAAATTTTGTTAAATCATCGATGTTTTTCAAACATTAATGGTTTGAGTTTGATGATTTTTTGTGTCGATATTTTATATTTCATCAAAAATAATTCGCAAAGATATGCATTACTTTTCCCTATTAACAAATTACATCTTTAATCAGTAACTGCAGTTTTCATCTGATTGAAAACGTCGTCTATGATTGTTATAGATGTTTTTTTACCATCGCTGATTTGCATGTGAAGTTTTTTTTTAAAGTCGATGTTTTATGTGTCTCAGCAAAAAAAAAAAAAAAAAAAGCCACAAAATCTACTTATATTAAAAACTGAGTATCTTTCTAACTATCTTTCTTTCTAACTATCTTTCTAACTATCTTTCTATCTTTCTATGTCACGCTTCTTTCTCCTGAACGCCAATGACCTGAAAGTCGAACCAGGTACCGATAGATAGGTAATTTTTCAGGCTTCATTAGTTTCAATTGATATAATTATACGATTTTAATTAGCAAAGATATCAATTAATAAGTAGTCAAGTTTAAAGCGATTAAGCCTAATAAATGATTAAATATGAAATCCATTCTTGCATTGCAAAACGTGGTTGCCATGAAACAGTGATAAAAATGATAATGAGAATTTTGAATGAAGGCTAAACTAAATCAAACACGAAACTCATAAGCGGGCCACTTACGTAGAATTTTTATCGCTAGCTACTGGTAATATTTTGAAACATTTATTTGTTGAAGAGCCATCTACTTATATTAAAAACTGAGTATCTATGTCTGCTTTTTTCCTTTGAGCGAGCTGAACTTACTGAAACTTTCCTCACCATCTTGAAGGCGTGAAGCATCTCAATAATTCGAATGATTTTTTTTATACATATAGGAAAAAAGTAAAGGCGTGAAGCGCCTATAAGCGAGCCGCCTTGGCGGGGAGTACTTTCTTTAAATTTTTTTCTCACTACTTTCAGGGCACGAAGTGCCCGTGCAACGCCGGACCACGTGCGTGGTATGTCTTGAAATCGAATGAACATTAAATTATATCAAATAATATAACTTCAGAATGAGGTAAAAGTTAGAGAGGGGAGACGTTATGCATCAACATGCCGCAGGAAGCTAATCTAGCTGCCCTGGCAGCTAGTCTACTTATATTAAAAACTGAGTATCTAACTATCTTTCTATCTTTCTATGTCACGCTTATTTCTCCTGAACGCCAATGAACTGAAAGTCGAACCAGGTACCGATAGATAGGTAATTTTTCAAGCTTCATTAGTTTCAATCTATATAATTATACGATTTTAATTAGCGAAGATATCAATTAATAAGTAGTCAAGTTTAAAGCGATTAAGCCTAATAAATGATTAAACTTCCAAGACATTTTTTCTTACCGTTGCCATTTTGAATTAAAACGTTAATTAAATTATTGAACTATTTAAAATTCCAAGATATTTATTTCTTTCCGTTGCGATTTTAAGGCAGGAATTCAAGTGAAACACGGACGATCGCAACTCACCAATGCAATCGCAAATTCCAAAATTTGGATTCAAGTGAAACGAATTCACTTGAATTCGACTTACAGTAGCGGTTGCAATATGCGATCGCCTCGAAGCGACTGCAATGGTGTTTCGTTTCACTTGAATTCGGCCCTAAATTAAAACGTTAATTAAATTGAACTTTTTAAAATGAAAGAGTGTTATTTTTTTCCATTGTCATTTTAAATACGTGTTATAACAAAGTTCTAACAATTGTTTTTATTCTAATTATTAATGACATATTTTTTCTCAGGTACCATTTTTAAAATGTGTTTTTAAATAAAATTGCAATTGCTGTTTTTAGAAGGGACTTTTTCTGGCTTCGATCCAAATATTAAAAGAACTTTTTCGTTTAGAATTTTGCAATTAATTTTACCGGAAGAAAGCGGTTTGGAAATAATTGTTTTTGGAAAGGAATTTTATTTGTAATTTAGGGAGAGTGCTAAGTATGCGCTACTTGACATCGTCTTTATTTTTGAGGAAGCATGTGCAAATAATTCGATTGATTCTTTGATGCAGGAAAGCTTTTTAGCGAGCCGCTTTAGCGGGGAGTAGTTTATTAAACTTTTCCTTGGTACTTTAAAGGCGAGCCGCCTTGGCGGCGAGTAGTGAATTAAAACTTTCCTCGCTACTGTAAAGGCGAGCCGCCTTGACGGCGAGTAAACTGTTTAAACTTTCCTCATTTCTTTAAAGGCGAGCCGCCTTGGTGGCGAGTAGTTTTCTCAAACTGCCTTCACTACATTACAGCCCGTGCAACGCCGGGCTACGCAGCTAGTATGTGATAAAAAGTCACATAGTTAATCTGTTCTTGCAATATCTGTCCAATTTGAAAGTTTCTTGTACATCTTTTACCATTCATGTTTTATCGTCGATGTTTTTTAATCATCGTTGTTTTGCTTTCGATGTCTATATTTCACACTTCAGAAAAAATCATAAATATATGAGATAAAAAATTACTTCGTTAATTGACAGTTGCGAGTCTATATCTCACTGGAAAAAGGTTTCTATAATTTGCCATCGCTGTCTTACCGTCGATATTTTTTCGGGAGAGAAAGGGAAAATGGGATGTACTGTACACTGTACATGCCTTTAAACGATATTGTGACGCGCGATGTAACGAGGGGTTACTGTACATTCAAAAAGGTGCACAAAATATTTAATAAACAATTGTTGTTTTGAAACATCTATGTTTTTTGGTCGATGTATCAAAAAAATCGATTTGTTATAGTTTCTAATATTGATGTCTTGATATCGATGTTGCACCACTAACTGCTATTCCTTCAATTCTGACGTTCTTATTTGTTTGTAACTAGTAGCTCAAATATAAACATTTTATTTGTAATTAAAGATTTGTTTGTAAAGCCATATTTACTTACGATTTTTTCTAGTTATTATTTCTCGTGCCATTTTCGAAAAGATTTGAGATGCGTTTGACATCTTATGTAATATAAAATACCTCAGCTCAAGTTCCCGTATTTTGAAACTTAAGAGTCTTCGTATTTGTACAGATGCAATCACTACTACACTTCTTTTTTGACTGCAAACGTTTGAGAAATTCATAACTTGCCGTGCGCAGTTAGTTATTAATGAGTCCAGCTGCTGCGAAAGACGTTGTAGGCTGTTTGTTGATTCAGCGTTTATTTTGTACGCCTGGCTAATTTAAGACAATTTATAAAATCAGGAAGTGGGGATATTATTTCAGTTGATGAGTATTTTACCACAAACGATGACTTCTACTGCTTTAGTGTGCGCCTACAGAAATTAAATTACAGTTATGATGAAGTAGTATTTTCCTTTGAAGGACCGACGTGGCTCATGTCATAATCAATAGGGATGGAATGCTGATGACCTTAAAATAATTTCAAAATGCTCAGAAAAAGGCAAAAGGTGCCTATAAAAATTAACATAAGCGCCCAAAAACTGAAAAGTTATGAATTCAAATTTCCGAGAAAGTTTTACATCGGTTTAAAATAAATAAACAAGCAAATGAAAACTTTAAATCGCAGCTTCTAGGTATAGGTTAATTTTAAAATATGTAGGGGAATGTGGGGCAAAGTGAAATAGTTAAGATAACATACCTGTTTCCAAATGAACAAATTGGAAATTTGTTCTGAAAATCAGTGTGCATAAAGAAAGAATAATGTATTTTGCAATACAACTATCGCTGAAATGTTATTTTTCATTTTTGAGTTATTTTGCACCTTCAAAATAAATAAATAAATAAATAAATAAATAAATAAAAGTAAAACTAGAAATGTTTCGCCTTTAAAAAAAAAAAAAAAAAGGCAAAGTGAAAAATACAATATTTTTGTGATGAATTTTTTTCTGTTTGAAGAGCGAGTTATTTTCGTCAAATGAATGCGTAAATAAGCGAATAAATAAATTATTAATGGAAAAAGAAAAGAATAAATACATAAACAAATGAATGAATTAATTAGTAAATAAGACAATGAAAAGAGTGAATGAAATAAAGAATAAATAGTAAAATAAGTGAATGAACGAATAAATAAGTGAATTAATGAATAAAAGAATGTAAATAAATTAATAAATGAAGAAATACATACGTGATTTAGTAAATGAGTGCATAAGCAAACGAAATGAACTATTTCACTTTGTCCTACCTGCTCTTGAAGGAACCATTGAGTTAACAAGCAGAAAAAATAGAAAATCTTAACTTTATCCTACTTAAATTTACAAAATTATAATTGTATATCTTTATTTTACCCCAGAGTAAATATCTTAATATGATTATATTTCATATAGCTAAGGGTTTTTTTTTTTTGGTTTTCTAAAATGCATTTTATGAATGATCATAAAAAATAATAATATTTTAAATTATAATAGAAGCATTTTTCTAATGAATTGGTTGTGATTGTTTTTGATTGCAAAGTATTGTTACGACTCGAATAATTTTATCTATAAAATATTTATTTATACAGTAGATGCTCGTTATAACGATCACTCCTAAAAAGACCATCCTAATATAACGACCGGTGAGAAAACCCTCAACTTTATCCCAATATACTCTATGTTCTACCTCTTATAGCGACCATTCGTTATAAAGAGCTTTTTCTGTAGGACAGAGATGGTCGCTATATTGAGTAAATTTTGTCCGAGAAAAGCAACACGGAAAACAATAGACAGTATAATCCAATTTTAGCGATTTTTCTGTCTATTGTTCCACCGTGTTGCTTTTCTTGGTTCCTTGTAGCCTCGAAACAAGTGCCTGCAGATTCTTGCAAATTTTGTGCTTCATAACCGTTGATAACTCCTATTTTACAACTTATATTAGCTCAAGATTAAAGTAGAATTCAAATTTTTCGGGCGAGTGGCAAGTTATTTTAGTTGATTATTGAAAGGAAAATTGCGAAGACTGAAAAATTCCAAATGCAAGTAAGGTGCCCTGATTAAAATATTTCGAATCAGAAAGGTTTTATATGAATTGAACTAATCTTTTGAAATTTATTTGGGGGCGGGGGTGGGAAGGACAGCGTGACCACCGGACGAATAGACCAGTATTTAATCACCGCATATTCCTACACTGTAAAAAATGACTGTTGTTTTTACAGTATAATACAGCTAATTGAATTGTTATATACTGTAAAAATTGCTAATTTTACAATAATAAACTGTAAAATTGCTAACTTTACAGTACTAACCTGTAAAATTGCCAATTTTACAGTAATAAACCGTGAAATTGCTAAATTCACAGTTTATTACCGAGCATTTTACAGTTTTAAACTGGAACCTCTGTTGCCAATATTATACTGTTGTTTTTACAGTACAACACAGCTAAATTTTACGGCAACAAACTGCGAAATTGCTTAATTTACTGTAATAAACTGTAATATTGCTAATTTTACAGTTTATTACTGCTCATTTTGCAGTTTTAAATTAGAACCACGCCTACCAGCATTATACTGTAAAAACAACAGTTCATTTTTTGCAGTGTACTCGATTTTTTTTTCCTAATTTAAGAACATTTAATTAAGTTAATAATTAAAATTTTTTATATTATTCTCAAAGTTGAGATGTTTTGGCCAAAAGTATTATGCTTTGTACTTTTATTAGTTACTTTATACTTTTATTTATTTATTTTTAAAACTTGCTGAGGAAGTAGACAAACAATCAACTTTGAGATACATGTTTAAAATTCCGTTATATATGATTCGATAATATTCCTATTGATATTATGAAATTCTACGTTTAAGGTTAGGAAAATAGAACTCTAGTAGTTAATTAATAAGTTAATTATTAGTAGTTAATTATTAAGTTAGTAGTTTCGTTATGTATGGTTCGATAATCTTCCTCATGATATCATGAAATTCTACGTTAAAGGTTAGGAAAATAGAATTCTAGCAGTTAATTAACAAGCTAATTACTAAGTAGTCAATTATTGTTAGTCCGTTATATATATCAATAATATTCTTATTGATTTCATGGAATTCTACGTTTAAGACAGGGACCAATAGATCTCTAGTAGAGCTAATTAATAAGTTAATTTTTAAGTAGTTAATTATTAAGTTAGTTGTTCCGTTACATATGGTTGGATAATATTCTTATTGATATCATGGAATTCTACCTTTAAGGTTGGGCAAATATAACTCTAGTAGTTAATCCTAATTTAGAACACTAAAAATTAGTGGCAACAGCTTACTTCAATAAAGAACCATGTTTGTTTAAAGTAATGTAGGGATTTTCATTTGGTTATTAATGATGATGGAAAATTTAAATATTTGTACGAAATTTTCTTTATTCCCGAGGAACCCGATTCTGGATATCACACTTCTTCATATTTTTTGCTAGAAAAGAAAAAGGACTACGAACAACACTAATAATAATAATAATCGGGTCCGACAAATCCCAGGTGTCTACAAAAAATACCCTGGCTACATGTTCTATAAAAACATAAATCTTCCAGAAGCCATATTGCACTGAATTTTCTTATAAACAAGACGAAATAATTTAGCTCCAAAGAAGTTTCCTTGGCTACAAAATTTTACAATTATTGTCGGATTCTAATATTATTTTTATAAAGTAAATAAATGAATAGCTATACTACACTGTAAAAAAATGAATGTTGTTTTTAAAGCATAATACAGCTAATTTTACAGTACTGTAAAAATGCTAATTTTACAGTAATAAACTGTAAAACTGTTAATTTTACAGTTTATTACCGTGCATTTTACATTTTTAAACTGGAACCTCTGCTGCCAGTATTATTCTGTTGTTTTTACAGTATAATACAGCTAAATTTTACGGCAATAAACTGTAAAATTGCTAACTTTACAGTAAGAAACTGTAAAATTGCTAGTTTTACAGTTTATTACTGTGCATTTTACAGTTTTAAATTGGAACCTCGGCTGCCAGTATTATACTGTAAAAACAACAGCTCATTTTTTGCAGTGTAGCTAGTTTAGCTTGATTCATGTTTGCAGGATTTGTATCATAAACTTGATAAGAGTTAAAGTCATTTTTTGGCTTAAAGTACAAAAAAATATTTACCTGCTAATGGAAAATGGAGGTTTATGCACCAACTTACTCCTAATCTACTATTTACATCGGAAAGTAAGAGCACTGTCGCATCAGTAACAGTTCCAACATTGACTGAAAGAGAAAACTTGACCCGTTTAGGCACTTTAACATGCTAATTAGCCAAACAGCCTCGCTGGACGAGAAAAAAAAAAGAAGAGGTGATAGATGATCCCTGGTCGCACTGACCAAAACAGCCCTGAAGTCATCAACAAAACCATCTTCCCCAGACACAATTGCAAGGATTCTTTTCCACCGCTCCGCCCTTTTTGGCGATTCTTAAATGAAGATTGACGCTGGCTTAGTTGCCAGGGCTTCTTTTTCTTGTAATTTTCCGAGACGCTCGAGGTTCTAATGGAGGATTTAATGGAAGAGGAGGGAAGAAGAATCAGACTTGGTTCTTTAAAAGGACTCGTCTGGCCGTGATCAAGTTCTTGCGGGTCAAGGGACGACTTGGGAATAATTGCAGGGAATTTTGTTTGGGTGCGAGGGAAAGAAGGGATTGAATGGGAATTATATAGGTCCTCTGTTGGGACAATTATTGGCGGGCTTCCAGTTGGGTGTAGTTAAGGAGCTGAAATGGTTTCGAAATCATTGTTTTTGTTTATTGGAATAGTCGTTCTGTCCTTGAAAAGATCGGGTTTTCACTTACAGATGTAATGTCTAAGAAAATGACAATAGTGCAATTTTAGTGTAATTATTAGATTTTTGCGAGAATTCATCTCAAATTAAAATTGTAATACTGTTGGATATCACGAACTGCGGGATGGCCGAATAGTTTCAAATTGTTTGGAAGCCGAGTTATTATTTTGGCACATTATGAACATACACGATACATGTATTCATTGTCATAATTAAAAGAAAAAGAGAGAGAGAGAGAGAGCCGTCCAAGGGATCGAAAAACAAAGATTTTGCTATATGTGCTGCAGATATGAAGACTAACCAACGAGGTGAAATAAAAACTTACCTAGTCCAACTTTGCATAAAAAAGGAAAAAAAAGAAAGCAATAAAACCGGCTAGTCTGGAATAAGGCTACAATTTCAGGACTGCAACATAGTAGAAGCTAGAAAATTCTCACTAAATGGTATCTTGCAAAAATGTACAAATTATGTCCTACTCGTTTGAATTCTTTTAAATCAATTTTTATTGCTACCACCATTTGTTTTCCTTCAAATTCTCTATTTATTTGTGTATAATCTAGCATCAATGGTTTATACACTAGTAATTGATGAAGGGCTTAAAATAAAGTAAAATAATGGTACATTGAATTCATGAGGTTGACGTTGCTCAAAACGTGTTGAAAATTTAATTAATAATTAGAAAATACGTTTTTCAAGGACGCAGTTTTTGTGCGTCCTGTCTTTGTTCACGAGCTTAATTTTATTGTGTAGTGCTTTCACCAGAAATGTCTAATTTTCAATTTTAGTAAATTCAAAGATAAAGAGAAGTCCTTATTATTTTTTATTTTTGTTATTATAATATTTTATGCATTGTTGGAAAGATGTTTTGGCTTTGAAAAGTTGTTCTTTGAATGCCATTAATTACTGAATTACAATAATTCCCCTCAAAGTTATAAGTTTTAACTACAATTTGTGAAATTGGAGGGAAACTTTTTTTGCAACTTTCATCGAAATAAACCGTGAGCTCAAGCAGAACTACTACTCGCAGTACTGATTCGTCAAAACTGTAACAGCATAAACAGGTACTATAATTCAATGTGAAGACAACAAAAACTTGAGGAGTTTTTTAATTTTTAAATATGCACGTTTTGTCGGTTCGTCGGACTTTGGCAGAAGACAAATGATTCGAAACATGCCTCATCGTATCTGGGTTAATCTTGTTTTTAGAGCAGTTAAAAAGCTCGTTCTAGTTATAGAAGAAAGTTTATGCAAATTTTAGATTGTCTACTTTTTGCAAAATTTGAACAGTTTATAAGAACAGCCCAAAGGCAAAGAAGATTCAATTTTCGAACCCATATCACTGAACTCATGTGTAAATTACTCTTAAAAAATACTGAAAGCACTGTTTCGAAGCAGATTTTTACGAAATTTCGTGAAAATAGGTCGAGTAGTCTTCATCCAAGGCAAAATGTAGACAGAATAGACATACTTCTGATTTTAGATCAATGCAGAAAACAGCAAGTAAGAAGTATTAGGACCTTTTTGCGAGTTTTATATAACATCGAAACCCATACGGAATATTTTCTGTAGCATTAGAATGGTTATTATTTAATGCTTCATCAGTAACAAAATTCAGACTTTATTTTGCCCCTTTCTCAAAAGTTATGGTTACATGAGCTTTGCTCGTTTTTGTCATTTTTTTTCTCTGATTTCGTTCTTTTTTTTTTCTTCTTCTTTCTATTGCAACATCAACGTTTAGCTGTTAAGTGCGACAACTATTCCCATCACACCTGCTCAATTCCGGCTAGGAAGGCCACTCTTGGTCACCCAGAGTTGCACAGCATTGATTCATGACAAGAAGAATGACAATTGCCTCAAGCTGCACTCAATACACAGACACGCCTCCACTGTGATGATTTAATTTTTCTTGTTTGACCTTCTAAGCGGCAAAAAGGAAAGGAAAACAAATACGAATAGTAACACTGTATTCAACTTTAAAATGACTTCAAGGTACACACAGCGTATCGACATTTCTTAGAAAGATCTTGATATTTCCTCTCCATACAGAGTTTTTATCAAATAAGAGGGGGGGGGGAGTATATCATCTTTTAAGTGAAACAGACTTGACCTACTTTGAAACAGCAAAGTGGAATCCTGAAATCGTTGGTCATTTGTAATTTTTTTTATCTACTGAGAAATTAATTGATGCTTAAAAATCCATGATTGGATTTTTCAATGAACGGATTGATAAAGACGCAGCAGTGTTTGTACCCAGTCACAAACCGGTGTTTTCAAAAACTAAAGATTTCGGAGCAAAACTTTTTAATAACTCAGTAAATAGCGATCCAACTCGCTGTTTGCGTCCCGATTTCCGTTCTCATTACATCAGAACATGTTATTTTATAGGGACTTATTAAATTACATTCCCTTATTTATGTCCTGGTGCATTAAAAAGCTATCCCAGAACCTATCAAGCCTACTTGCTTGAGAATTAACACCAGGAAATTCTTAAACGTCACTATTTATATGTTGCATTCTTAAAAGAAAAAAAATAACGCAAAAAGAGAGAAGGAGAAGATTTCAGGTTGTACTAATTGTTTTAATTAAGGTTATGACAAAGGTGTCACGACAATATACAATTTAAGTATACAGCAAGTGACCATGCTATATAACCAGACATTTAAAAACTTTAGGTGAATGGTTGTGATTGAAAAAGTCTTATTGTTACTTAGTATTTATTATAAGAAAAAAAAAAGTAAAAATGAACTCTCCGAAAAGAAGAACTGATGTAGTGTTACACCTTTTAATGCATTAGCCTGCTTGCATTTCGTGCTGATTTTAAAAATGAAGGAAAAATTCTTGTCCGCTATTTTATAGGCCTTAGAATTTTTCATTCATTTTAAAAATCAGCACTGCATCAGAACTGCAATTTGAAACTGCTATTCTCGCTAGACTACAACTTATTCAAAAGCAAAGATACCTTTTCTAGCAGCGCATTAGAACAGGTCAAACATAAAATATGCACATTTAACAATTTTATGACAGCTCACTTGACTCATGTTTGAGGCGTGAAAATTCTGAAACAACCTCACCCAAAGATTTTCAGTTGAAACTTTTCCAGTTCGGTCACTTCCCAGCATGGGAAATTTCAGCGTTCGTCAACTATGCAAGGAGGGACAACGGACAGGGACAAACTACCTGAAAGCGGGACTCGTGGTCACCTTTTGTATGGTACGTATTGAGTTGCCCTGATAAAAGCTATCCTGGTTTTTTTATACTTAATGCGTAAATGCTAGGAAGACATCTTTCAATTCCTCCAGAAATTCATTTTCATCCCAAGGTAGTTTTCACCAAAAGCATCTCCAAAAATAAGCTTGGACGCAATATATTCCATAGAAGCTCTTGAACCCTTATACACATACTGCAAAAAAGGAACTGTTGTTTATACAGTTTAATACTGGTGGCTGAGGTTCCAATTCAAAACTGTAAAAAACGCAGTAATAAACTAAAACCAGCAATTTTACAGTTTTTTACGGTAAAATTTTTACAGTTTATTGTAGTAAATTTCAGCTGTATTATACTGCAAAAACAGCAGTACAGTACTGGCAGCAGATGTTCCAATTTAAAACTGTAAAATGCACTGTAATAAACTGTTTAATGAGTAATTTTGCAGTTTATTACTGCAAAATTAGCAATTTTACAGTTAAGTACTATAAAAGTAGAAATTTTACAATTTATTACTATAAAATTAGCTGTATTATACCGTAAAAACAACATTCATTCTTTACAGTGTATCCTGGTTTTCTTCTTCTTAAAGCCTAAATGCTGGGAAGGCATCTTTCAAGTCCTCCAGGAAGGCATTTTCACCACAAAATAGTTTTCACCAAAAGCATCTCCAAAAATAAGCTTGGACGCAATACATCCCATAGAAGCTCTTGAACCCTTGTATACAAAACAAACACGCATTACACTCACGTAAAATAGAATTTCAACTATCCAACAGTCTTTTAATAGGAGCCCCGTTTAAGCGACGCCGGTTCCCTCGAATTTTATTTAGTAAACGTTAAAAACACTGGAAATAATTTTAGTTTTCGAAATGATACTTTCAAAAATAATCAAATCTAAAAGCAGTATTTTTACAATTTAATCATTAAGTTTAAATTAAGGAGCAAATCATAGAATTGACTGTATATTCACTATCGTATAATGCAGATTAAAGGTTACTGTATTCTATTCAATTGAGCTTGCAGTATACGTTTCATAACTTGGTGCGACAATTATTCAACAAATGTGCTGTGCATAATAACTAATAACTTATTTTAAAGTTTTATATTTCGTAGTTTTTTGTTTTAATTATTCGTTTATTTTTTTATTATTATTTTTTCTAAATTTTTATAAATGTTCATATGTTTAAATCCAGAATTAAATTTTTGCCGTTCTCCTGATAATTATTTTAAGTACTCTCTTTTATCCGGAATTTCTGATTTACCGAAAGCAGTTGGTGCCTGAATTTCGGGTTTCTACTATATACACACACTTGTTTTATTTATATAAACACAGCTGTATGATCAAAGTAAAGTTTGTTTGAACTGAACATATACAAATGAAACTTTATTTCAGGGTTTCTCTAATTTAATTCTTGAAATAAACAACTTATCGTGCAGCATTCACTTGAAAGGAATATTTTGAAATGTGATGATTTCAATTTCAATACACAGGAAGTAAATGACAGCCCAACCCAATCTAGAAAGGAACTCCTATTGCCTACTTGTGATAATTACTTTAAAAAGAAGGAAAAAAAATCCTTCATCGTTTCTGACCTCTGGTATTAAAATCTCATTTCCTCTAACGAATTTCATTTTTTTTCTAAAGCGTTTCTTTGAGTTGTTTGTCTTTTCCAAGAAATTCTTCGCAGCAAAAAAAGTTAATTGCGAGTTTTGACTCTCGACGAAAGTGGCAACTCGTTCCAGACAAATTTATATCGTTAACACTAGAATTATGGAAAGTCATTTTGACACCAAGCACACTGTGTCAACTGGTGCTCTAGTGCTTTATGTTTTCATAGACACATTAACTCTTTCTTGACTTCTTTAAAATCATTATTCTTTGTGACAATACAATGTTTTCAAGAATGATATTAACAAAAAAAAAGGGGGGGGGGGGGGAGAAAGACAGAGCACCGAAAAACGGTGGGCACTGTCTGATTTTCTTAGGTAAAACCTTCTGTGTATTTACGCATTCTTCGGGTTTTCTCTGATACCAAAATAGGGGTGTTAGGTACGATAACAATAAAGGGAGGAATAATAGGAAGCATTTTGAACCGTATCAAACAACGTAGAACGATGCTAATTTCAAATTCATAGTTTAGCTGAATATGTCAAGAGGATAGCAAATGCAAGTTTTAAACTGAAAACTTAGGAAAGTTCCAACTCATAACCCATTACTTCTTTTTAAAGTGGAATGGTTCGCGAGTGCTAGGCGCGGTATTCACGGACGGACAGTACAGGTGGTATTTTGACATGTTTGAGAAAAATAGACGTAAATAATGAATTGATGCTGAAGGGCAATTCCACGGTAACAGACGTTTTTCACAAAACAGCTTACACTATGATAAAACCTTGCTTGATTTTACGAATTTAATGAAGAACATGGTCTTTATTTCTATATAATGCAATTAAATTTTGAAGATTTCCAGAAAATTATTATTTGTGTAATGGACATATCTTACGTCCATTACAAAACCAAGCAATCATCACACACTGCAAAAATTAAACTTGTTCTTACATGCAGTTACTGGCAGCAAAGGTTCCAGTTTAAAACTGTAAAATGCAGTTATAAACTGTAAAATTAGCAATTTTAGTTTATTATGGTAAAATTGGCAATTTACAGTTTAGTACCTACTTGTAAAAGTAGCAATTTTAGTTCATTACTGTAAAATTAGCGATTTTTACAGTTTGTTACTATGAAATTAGCTATATTATCTTGTAAAAGGTTTGGGGTCAAAATGTCGCCGAGCCATAATGTCGCGGGCCAAAATGTCGTCGGTCCAAAATGTCGCCGGCCGAAACATCGCGTGCCCAAAATGTCGCGGGCCGAAATGTCGCTTGCCCAAAATGTCGCCGGTCAAAAATGTCGCCGGGCCAAAATGTCGCTGGGCCAAAATGTCGCTGCCAAAATGTCACGGGCCAAAATGTCGCGGGCCAAAATGTCGCGGGCCAAAATGTCGCGTGCCAAAATGTCGCCGGTCCAAAATGTCGCCGGTCCAAAATGTCGCCGGTCCAAAATGTCGCGGGCCAAAATGTCGCCGGTCCAAAATGTCGCCGGTCCAAAATGTCGCCAGTCAAAATGTCGCCAGTCCAAAATGTCACCAGTCCAAAATATAGCCGTTCCAAAATGACGCTAAGTGCATAGTACAGATTTAATGTAGCCAGTAATTCACAAATTCAATGCAGCTTAATTATGTAGCTCAATTTTACTAATAAGCTTATCACGATATGATAAACACACCTGTTTAGTAACTTTTTTTAAACGTAGCAGTTTAGAAAATTAGCTTAATTTATTAACAAAAATGTACCTAAATTGATTTCTTCTAAAGCTTAAATTATTTCACTACCTTAGTAATGATATAGTTTTTTCGGGGCTCTACTTAGAGCCCAGGGACGCTAAATTTCTTCCTTTTTAATACGCTTCTATTAGTTTCACATGTGGGTTTGTTTGTTTGTTTGTATGCATGTAACTCTGAATAAAAGATAAAATTCACGTTCTTTACAAACGTAAAAGTAATATATATTAATACTACCATTATTAATACTAAAGGCTAAACTATATTGCATGTTGATGTGTAATAAGGGCATTTGCCATTAATTCTGAGTTGGGCATCGATCGTCCACAAAATGCATATTATAAGTGCAAGCAATAGCGGATTGAATAGCGGATATTCAACAGTTTTGAAAATCTTCTTTTGAATTTGATTTACTCTAAAAGCGTATTTTTTAGTTTTTTAAACTATATTTAGGATTATTTCTTTTTTTTTTATCACACAAAGAAATTAAACAAATAAATTTGCTGTAAAGGCTTTTTTTCCCCTTTTGAAAAATCAGAATACCGTTTAAGAGCCATTATTTTGAAATTCAGACAAGGTGTGGCAGTAACCATTTTTGATTTTCCTCATTTTTTTATATGTCAGAGTAGGTCATGAGAAATGAACATTCTGAAGTTTGCAGCCCCCCAAAAAATTTTGTTCGCTCGGTAAAAATTCCCAAAGTTTGATGTTATGCAGCGCTTTTTTGGTAAAACGGCTGAAAGACGCATTTCAGTGCGCTGTAGTTTTTTTACAGAAACGCCACCCCATGGTTATGTTTACATTTATTGATTGTACAATGTGTAGTTATGAGGACCCCATAGTTATTTGGGTTGGGGTGTGTTTCTTTCTTCAGTTAAGGGGCCGCAAAGTATGGTTTTTAGACCATTTTCGCTCGACTTTGAACTGCGTTATTTCCCCCCTAAAAGCAACCCCCCGAAATTTTTTTAACATATACTGAAAATTTATACTATGAAGAGAATATGTGGCACGAAAATTGTTTATTATTTCATCGCTTTAAAGAGAAAAAGACTTAGACATTTTTCAAATTTTCAAAATTTGCGGTTTTTTGATCGCATTTGACTCAAAACAGCAACTCTAGGAAGAAAAAGCTTTTATGGATTATGGAACCTACAGATGTGTAGAATAACGTAAAAAAGAAAGTTGCGTGGGGTCTCGTCTCGTTTTCAAGAAAATAATTTTTTTTGTAGCTCATTTTAATGCTTTTTTCTCATAGTAAAATGTGTCCATGAAGTAGGTCAAATCTGCTGAAACTCTAAGTATATAGTAAAGATATATTTAAATTTGTATAAGGAAAGAGAAAAAGACTAAAAACACTTAATTTTGTCAAATTTTTTTATAATTTTTAGTTTTTTAATTGCAATTAACTCAAAAAACGTGAAATCATGAGACTATTATTGAATTGCACATATTACTAGCTTTGAAATATTGGCAAAAGTAAATTCGGTGAGGTATCTTCAGATGTATTCTAATGGGAGGTCAGAATGACCTCCCGAAAAATTTCATGATCGAAAAATTTTGCTGATGATTCGGCAAAGTTGGAAACAATTCTGCAACATTGAACTTTTCTATTTATTTATTTTTTACATGTTATGATTATTTTTTTATATTATATGATACCTACATATGTGTAAAACGACGTACAAAATAAATCGGCCAGGGTTCTCTTCTAGTTTTACAGGAAAAAAAAATGTAGCAGATTTTAATGCGTTCTCCCGTAGTAAAATGTGTCCAGTATGTAGGACAGATCTGATAAAATTTAAAATACATGATGATAATTTATATATGTGTGTTTTATATTTGAGTGTATAGTAATAGTGAAAGAGAATCACAGCACTTAATTGTGTCTAAATATTTAGAACTTTTAGCTTCTTATTGCAATTATATTAAAAAACGATAAATCGTTACTGAGGGAATTCTTGAATTTACATATTACTAGCTGGCAATGACTGGAAATATTCGAGAAAGTAAATACTGTGAGGTATTTTTAGAGATTCCCCAATGGGAAGTCAAAGGAGGTCACTGTGACCTCCAGAAAAATTTCATATTCGGAAAATTTTTATGAAGATTCGGCAACTTTAGAAACAATACTACAACATAGAAATTTTCTATTTATTTATTTATTTTTTACATGTGGGCTTGATCGTATTTTATCATTCGGAAAAATTGGGAAATTCCTTTGGCAAATTAAGAACATCTTCTTGAGAAGTATAAGATACTCATGGGCACTGGAACTTAAATTTTTACAGAATACGATCAAGCACACGTGACAAATATGTATCATTAAAAAATCTCAATGTTGCAATAGTTTCCAAATTTGCCGAATCGTCAGCAAAATTTTTCGATCATGAAATTTTTCGGGAAGTCACTGTGACCTTCCACTAGAATACATCTGAAGAGACCTCACCGAATTTACTTTTTCCAATATTTCAAAGCTAGTAATATGTGCATTCAATAATAGTCTCAGGATTTCACTTTTTTTGAGTTAATTGCAATTAAAAAACTAAAAATTAAAAAAAATTTAGACAAAATTAAGTGTTTTTAGCCTTTTTCTCTTTCCCTATACAAATTTAAATATATCATTACTATATACTTAGAGTTTCAGCAGATTTGATCTACTTGATGGACCCGTTTTACTATGAGAAAAAAGCATTAAAATGAGCTACAAAAAAAATTATTTTCTTGAAAACGAGACGAGACCCCACGCAACTTTCTTTTTTACGTTATTCTACACATCTGTAGGTTCCATAATCCATAAAAGCTTTTTCTTCCTAAAGTTGCTGTTTTGAGTTAAATGCGATCAAAAAACCGCAAATTTTGAAAATTTGAAAAATGTCTAAGTCTTTTTCTCTTTAAAGCAATTGAAATAATAAACAATTTCCCTACCACATATTCTCTTCATAGTATAAATTTTCAGTATATGTTAAAAAAAAATCGGGGGGTTTCTTTTAGGGGGGAAATAACGCAGTTCAAAGTCGAGCGAAAATGGTCTAAAAACCATACTTTGCGGCCCCTTAACTGAAGAAAGAAACACACCCAAACCCAAATAACTATGGGGTCCTCATAACTACACATTGTACAATCAATAAATGTAAACATAACCATGGGGTGGCGTTTCTGTAAAAAACTACAGCACACTGAAATGCGTCTTTCAGCCGTTTTACCAAAAAAGCGCTGCATAACATCAAACTTTGGGAATTTTTACCGAGCGAACAAAATTTTTTGGGGGGCTGCAAACTTCAGAATGTTCATTTCTCATGACCTACTTTGACATATAAAAAAATGAGGAAAATCAAAAATGGTCACTGCCAAAATTTCCCTTTTTTGTTCGATTTTCAAAATAATGGCTCTTAATCACCACGCAGCTGGCAGTTTTCTTCTAGAACATTTTCTTTAAGAGTAGGTTGGGGACGTTTGAAATCAAATTAGGGACGCATTGGAGAACAGAACAGGGCACGCTCGTTCATAGAATTATTGCTTTCTTTGTAACAACTGGGTGGTGAAAGGGGAGGTGAAATGTCAAGAGGAAAAATGGTAGCATATTAAACTCCACATTTAAATACTGATTGTAACGAAGGTACAGTGCCATGTCTGAGCTGATTAACGCCAGAAATGAATTAGCATCTCGCCCTTTAAGACCATTCTACAACCAAAATGTTGTATGAATACTTGCATTACTTCTTGATATACATCACTCACATAATGAAAAATAAGAAGTTCAATTGCTTTGCTTCCTCGATGCTGAGGCGTATCGTCTGAACGCTTCCTATGGGCCAATTTTTTATTTGATTTCGTTTGAACCTTCTTCAAACATAGTAATCACGCTATGCTGGAAACGTTCCATTACATTCTTGTATGGGCGATTCTTTGTAAACTCGTCATTTTTCACACGAAATCTGTCCGGGCATGTTTTTTTGAAATGTTCGTATAATTATAATATTATTGCTCAGAAAATGAATCTATTACTTCGGTTTGAAAGAGGGCCAATTGAAGTTTGTGTTTTTCTGATAAATCATGATAGGGGGTAAGTCCCTTTCCTAGTATAACTAGGCAGGTGACTGTGCCAGGTGACTGTATTTTTGCTCTTTGTTGCGTAATATCTGCAAAACTATTGGAACATAATTAGTTACGAGAATACCTATAAATTTAGACACAAATCATGGACATAATAACTAATACGTTTCATAATTAAACTAATTGACATTAATAAAATCACTTTCCAGAGAACTGTTTTCGCAACGATCCTGATGCATATTTTCATCACAAATGTGGCACTCAAACTTAACAAAGTGTCGTTTCAACACCGTTCTCAGAAATTTCAGCAAATTCACACTGACTACTTCAAATTTCGTGACAAAAAACATTTGCAAGAGTAACAGATTTTTTCCATTGGAGCTTTGAATTTGTGGTAGGGGACTGTTTGAAAAATCCCTGGACAGAATTTTCATGACAATTTTTAGTTTTAGCAATGCGTAAGTAGACTTTATTTCATAAAAAAGATATAGTTACATTATTCTATTTTTAGATATTAATTGCCAAATTTATGTAGTGTTAATAGGTTTTTTGAAATATTGCCTTGAACTGTTAAACTATTGGATTGGGACAGCCAGGGGACTGTGTTTTCGGTGCTTAGATTATTTCTAGAAAAAAAAAATAAATAGTTACCGCTCCAAATACAATTGGGCCACAAAGTATTAATGCTTTACTTGTATTAAGTACAATAATTATTTTATTACACTTTATTATTTTTAAAATACTCGGTACGGACAGTGAATTACCAGTTTACAGAGAATCGCCCGTATGTAAAATCTCCCTTGGAAGAACTAGCGGCAAAAACCAATCAACACTAAATCACATATTGGTACATCTATGTACCAAATTTTATTCTAATTCATGCAGTAAGTTTTGAGGTAGAGTCGCCTCCAAAAAATGGGTCACGCAGATACACACTTACAAATTTTCCTTTAAAAAAATAAACGGTAAAATTGAATTCAGCACACGTCAGAATGTGTAAATTATTTCAAATCGACAATTTTTCACTGATCCAATACTTTCTCTTACACGTTATATGTAGAAGAAAATGAAAACATCTCTATTATTAAAACATATAGACTTGCTTTCCATCATGTAAGAAATTTTAACAAAAGCCAAGTTTCAAACATTGTATATCTGTCTTATTCATTTCATTGTTCTTCAACTTTTTCTTTTTTAACACTTACATTTTCTTTTTGATATCAATTAAACTTGTCTTGGGCTGCTAATCTATTCGTTTTTAAGTTGGTAGATAGCGAGTCACGGTGAAATAAGCTATTGTAAATAAATAACGTACGTTTATTTGAAAACTATTTGTTTCTTGGAAAACGCTCGAAACAGTTTCAAGCCGAAAATGTCTGACGACATTTGGACTGGCGACATTTTGCGGATCGATGACATTTTGAACTGGCGACATTTTGGCAAGCGACATTTTTGACCGGCGACATTTTTGGCCGGCGACATTTTGGACCGGCGACATTTTTGCCCGGCGATATTTTGGACCAGCGACATTTCTACCCGCGACATTTTGGACCAGCTACATTTTTTCCCGCGACATTTTGGACCGTGACATTTTGGACTGGCAGCATTTTGGACCGTGACATTTTGCACTGGCAACATTTTGGACTGGCGACATTTTGGCCCACGACATTTTTTCCTGGCGACATTTTGGCCGCGACATTTTTGCCCACGACATTTTTTCCCGGCGACATTTTGGCCGCCACATTTTGGGCGAATACCCTTGCAAAAACAAAATCTATTTTTTTAGTGAATCTATGAACCACCATGACTGTTAGGGGAAATTTTCAAAAGTTAACTGTATTCTATAAAAGTATAGAGTCCATGTTCATTATAAAACTCTTGCAACTAAACAAGGACCAAACATATTGTTAGAAGTCTTTGCAGGCTGTTTTGCGCGGCAAATGATGCTTTTCATTTAAATGGCATTGCCCAGAAGCAGATCAGAAATTTTGAAACACTTATTGGAATATTTCACCGCAAGAGCTTGAAGCAATTACAATAAACTCTCGATTATCCGCGGGGGGGGGGGGGGGCTTATCCGTTAGGATCTCGGAAAAGAAACAAACACTATTAATTGATTTTTTTCGAAAACGCACGAATTTAAATTTTGTTTTTCTTAACATTTTCGTCTTTCTTCTACTTTTTCGGAAAAGTTTTGCCAAAAAATGAAATAAGAACTATAAAACGATAACTCGTAACGATATAAACGATACATTTTATAACGATACATTTAAAAGATGCATAATCTTTTCTACATCACCTGTTAAATATTTTTTCCAGTTTAGTTCCTTCGTTGTAAAACGTTTTCTATTTCCTTCTTCAGAAAATGCCTAATAGGCCTTTTATCTTAAATAAAATATTTTTTTTTCGTCGCAATAAAAAATTGTCACAAATCAATAACTTTAATATTTGTAACAGTTTTAACTGTTCATCTGAATTAATATAATCTGCATCATTAACAATTTAATTGTAAAATATTAATTGTAATTTCTGTTAATTCCTTTTGGTTTTTAAGAAAATGGTATCGTTTTGTGGTTTGCCTTGAATTGAAAAAAATTTCCTCTCATTGCTCTTCATTTATACAGAAAAAAAAAACGTTTTTAAATTGACGCATGCGAAAGTCGTAGAAACTTCACTATATAACGATGAAGTTCGAATTTTAAGTTTAATCTGTACAAATTAACACTGCCGACAATTCCGAGCTCTTAAGTTCTCCCCCCCTAAATACTTCATAAATCTCCCTAAGGTCAAATTCCTTCGTGTAAAAGTTCTGGAACTAATTCTAACATCGCCCACACTAGCAATGGAAGGAAGGCAATCGGTTTATACCCTCAGCCATTGACGTTAAGATTAACATTGACTGTCAGTGCGATGAATGACAACATAAAGTTTTCAAATTAACGCTAGCCGGCCTCCTTGTCTAGTGGTCAGGGAAGTCTGACTCAAATGGGGAGATCCCGGGTTTGAATCCCGGCTCGTGTATGGATATACTTCCTCTCTCCTGTTCTTGTTCTTTCTTCGTGGGACTGTGTTGTTATGATGTGAATGATTGCAGGGTCTGATTAAAGTATCAGAAGGCCAAATATGTTTTGAGACCCCTTGTATTCAAACTTTTCAATTTCAATCATTTGCTGAAACAAATTAAGACATAGACTAAAGTAATTATATCCATTTGGGGGCCTCTGAATAGTAGGGGCCCTAGGCCATGGCCTAGTTGGCCTATTCAGTAATCCGGCCTTGTATGGTTGCCTACCCTATGAACGAGTCTCTATGTCATGTGTGTACTGTG